>CM038677.1:778802340-778992188 GCA_021605205.1 Aegilops longissima | reverse complement strand
GCAGGCCATTAGCGCACACTTTGATCCCTCGATCGTCATGGCTTGGAGTCACAGGGGGCACCCTTGTGAGTACCTGCCTTGATCTCTCCCGCCTCCTCGCGAGCCTGCTGAGGAGGCTCCTTGTCGTCGCCCAGCAATCTGCAGCCCCTCGCGAGGTCTTGAGCTTAGCTGATGAAGCTGGGCCCTTGCTGCGGGCATGAGCGAGCAAGTCTGGGACCCCCGTTCCTAGAAGCAGCAAGCAGGAATCTAGGCTAAAAATAAGAACACACAAGGGACACGAGATTTATATTGGTTCAGGCCACCATTGTGGTGTAATACCCTACTCTAGCGTGTGGTGTGGTGGATTGCCTCAGGGGCTGATTATAAACGATACAAGGGGAGGACAGCCTCGCGAGGGGCTGTTCTTGAGCTAGTGCGATGAACTGCTTGGGTGAGTTCAATCGCTTCTCTCTCTCTCTCTCTCTCTCTCTCTCTCTCTCTCTCTCTCTCTCTCTCTCTGATCGAACCCCCTCTGCCCTATGGTGGCTAGCTCTATTTATAGAGGGAGTCCCTGGGCCTCTTCCCAAATAATGGCGGGAAGAGGCGCCCAACCATTGGCCATTTTGAAGGGAACATCTAATGCGCTTATCTGGTGAAGTTGGTCTTCGGCGCCGAAGCTCTGGCGATGGCGTCGTCCTGAGCTCCACGATGACCTCCATCCGCCCGTTTTGCTGGTCTTGGTCTTGTTGCATCAAGCAGTAACCTTTGCTGATGCCTTGGCACATGCATGCCCCTTTGCACGAAGGAAACAAGGACAACTGCGCGGGCTGGCGCCTTGGCCTCGATCGTCATGGCTTGCGTCATGGGCTCCTCGCGAGGTGCCACTGCCTTGATCTCTCTCGCCTCTCGCGAGCCTGCACGATGAGGCTGCTCTGAGAAGTCTCTCGTCGTCCGCCCACGAGGCTTGGCCCCTTGCGAGGTCTTGAGCTAGATATGAGTGAAGCTGGGCTGCAGGGCCCCACTTGAGCCCACGCCGCGGGCAGCAGGCGAACAAGTCTGGGGCGCCCGTTCCCGAAACGCCGACACTTGGGCAGCGTTGGGGACCGGCAAGTCACGAGTTCATACCTCGAAGCGTCGATGCAGCAAACCCGGATAAGGATAACTTCCTCGTGCCTTACTTTCCCAAGTAAGTCATCCCCTCACGCCCGTAACATATGATTTCTTAGATTTCAATCGTTTTTTTAACATTCCGTGTTTTGTGCGGTGACACATTGCACACTCATCCTCTTAAGCCGAAATATTCCATGGCCGTATTTCGACCGGACCATGAGTCGAAGATAGGCTACACAAATATCAAGAAAGTTCTTGATGATGCTCTTCCGGCTACACCATGCAGAGCACCTTCAAGAGGCCGGTTTGTAGGTGCAGCAAGCACGTGTTCACCCACAATCTGACGTTCCCTGCGTCAAGCAGCCGCTGGCCAGTCGAAGGATGCCTCTCGCCCTCCATCACATGCGAGGCGATCGTGCAGGGACCATAATCACCATACGCTGCAAGTAATCTCAAAGATTGGGCCACATGCTTGGGCAATCCAGGATGCGGACATCGGACAAAATTCTTCGCATCGATCGGCGTTTGTGGAAATCATCCATCAAGATGTCGCCGTACCTTAGGGTAGTTCTACCTCAGATATCAACCGTCCAGCGGTGAGATAGAAACAAAGCTACAAATGCAGGTGACAACGCCGCGATTTCATGACCATCACGAAAGGCGGTGGCTTCATCCGCTCGGTCCCATGAGTCGAGTCGAAAGTAGTGATGCTATGTAGTTACGAGCGTCGATTGGCTCATGTTGTAATATTAAACTTTAATGAACTTGTATGTCTCTTTGGTTTGGGCAGTCGTTCAACTTATATGTAATTGATGCTATTTATTAGTAGGACCATGAATCGTGCTATTAATGTGTTGCTTTTCTCTTTCGATTCTTTTGTTGCATACTTATATATTGCTTATGTATTGTCGTGAATTGTTACTAACGTTTTGTTAAAGCTGGTGCATAGAGATGCCGTCGTATATAGGTAATACAAGGTAAGGTTCCCGAGTCTCTGACGGCCCAGGGAGAAGTGTCGGAGACAAGTTCACCGTTCGTGATACTTGATTACAAAGGGTACACCACTAAGGCGGGCGGAAGTTGAGATCTGGCGCTCTATCTGGCGGGAGAGAGGAGGGAGCATTGGAGGAACCGTATGAAGACCAGTTTCATCGCAACTATGCTCATCGTGATCACCGCAGCTCTCTTCTATGTGATGGTAGTTTAGATGATCGATATCGACTTGTAATGTGAAGACAAACTCGCTACTCGCGGTTTCGAGACTTGTAATGTTATAACTTTGTTCGGTATTTAAAATTCAGAGACTAATATGATTAATTGTATTCGGAGACTAATCTTCTATTGTATTCTATAAATCTGTTGTTTATATGTTGTGCTCTCTATATTATGTGCAGTAATATGTTTTGTAACTTGTGCAAATAATAGAAAAGAAAAAAATCCCTAATATTCATACTAATGGCGCACTCCAGAAAGGACGGTGCACCATTAGTATACCAGATACTAATGGCGCACCAGTGGTGCGCCATTAGTATTTAATTCTTGGAGTGGTGCTAGTGGCGCACCAGTAGTGCGCCATTATTAGGCAAAACTGGCCACTAGCAGGCCTTTTCCCAGTAGTGCGACTCACATTTTGATCTCCTACGCTTGCTTTCACAGTCCCCATATGAGCAGCCCACAATCAATGAAGGAGTTCATTTAGCACCGAGCCGAGTGAGCGTAGATTCAATATGTTGATTGTACCGAACGAAGGATTTGCCTTATCACGAAATCCACATTCATTTCGTTTGAGGAAGTCACATGTCTTGTTCCCTATAAATAAGGAGATTAATTCTTTTTTTCAGAAATCCCCTCTTCTTCCTCCTCAAGCCCCTATCACAAGACCAAGCGGATCTCATCCTGCAGAGGACTCGGAGTGGATCTATCTAATGGCATGGCTGTCTGGCCGATGTGATCTATTCTCGTGTCACATTGCTTCCTTTCTTCTCCCTCCATTTTCTTCACTACTACCGCTTCTACACATAAATCAAAGAAGCATTATGGAATAGTGGCATTTCGTTAATGGCTAAAATGTTCTTAGTGGAAGGGTTGCCGCCAACCGGCAAACTCAGGCGGTCTCTGAAAGTGAATAGGAGCATAAGCGGCATCATCCAAGCCAAACCGTCTCCTTATCAAAGGGTCTTCTCGCATAAATAAGATCAAAAACATAACAACTGATTTAAGCAATGCATGTCACCCGCCCGCTCTCAATACAGCAAGTGACTCTCTCTCACAAGACAGAGAAAGATTATCGAGTCATCCAATCCAATTTGATCAGAAGTGAGTTCATTGTTGTTGTATAGTAAAACCTTTCCTTGACAAAACCATTCTCAGCTAATAGAAGCCAAGCTATCTATCCAGATCAGGGTTGCATGAAGCGAATGGAAAAGCCAAAGAAAACATAAATCCATTGCGATTAGAAACAAGTGACTCTACAGCCAGGGCTCGATGGCGATGTAAGATAGAAAGAATGGGGAGTTAGGGCTTCGGTTTCCTCTTTAGCCAGTTTCAATTCCAAATCATTTGCCGACATGCGGACTCACTTCTCTTTTATGGGATGACTTCTATTATCCAAGTTGTCTATTTACGTGGGTGAATCAAGTACAACAATCAGGTCGGAGCTTGTGGTAGAAGATTGGGCTCTGCTATGCAGATCCACTCAACTAGGAAAAAGTACACATTCTTTGTTGTTGTTTGAGCGATCCTAGTTACTAGTAGCTAATCAAATCAGAGTAGGGTGGCGAAGCTTCTTGCGGTGCCCCCAAAAGCAAAGCACAGACTCTACTCACCCACGCGTTTTCCACCTACGGAGGAGAAATTATCGAAATATCCTCATCACGAAAGGGAACAAAACAGGGCGAGAGTGGATAGGGTGACTAAGGAGGCCGTAAAATTAGTAGTTCATTTTGAAAGATAAGATTACAAAAGGCGAGAGCAGCATAATTGTTAGTTAGGGGTAAGAGGGGCGGGCCCGTATAAATTCAATCCTTCTTTTTGGATATGCCGCTCCATGAAGCAAAGGCGTGCCACGCGCCTGCACGAGCGAAAACTAAGCAAGGGGAATTCTGTAATTCCATGGAAAGCATGCAAAATCCTTTGATTGTTTATAGAACCAAAATAAGTATAGTCTTTCTTGTTCCACTTGCAACGCAAGGAAAATAAAATGTCAGTTTCATTATTACAACCTTGTTTTTTTATGTCAAAGACAAAAAGCTACGCGCAAATTTGGATCTCGGTTGTTCTTAACAGCGATGGTGTCGTTGGGAAACGACACCTATGGGATCACTGGAATCCCTACTATGGTTGCGGGGGGCGGGGATCGTGAGAAGAGAAGGACTAGTAGACAACACAAAGGGGATTTACCCGAGGTTAAGACGCAAAGATGCATAAAACTACGATCCTGCTTTGGTGGATGTATTTAGTGTTCTTGAGCTCTCGAACTAGCTCAGGTGCTCTTTGGGTTGAAAGAAGTCGAATCCTTCTCTGGATGCCTTGGGTCTCCTTTTATAGGCAAAGGATCGCATACAATGGCACCGGAGGTGGCATCAATCTTGTGATGAAGCTTATCGCTAGCTATTACGGACAAGGCGCATTTAATGCGAGCTTAGGTGTCCCTTCACTTTATCGGGGACGGGCGAGGCTGCGTCCGTCGTCGCCGCCCTCCTCGCTTCGCTCCTGGCCAGCGGTGCATGCGATGCCATGTAGGCAGGCAGGCAGCTGAGGTGGCGCAGTGGTGGAGCCTCCACGATGGGCTGCATGTTGCCACGCAGGTGCCTGCCAAGCTGGTTGGGTCGGCAGCTGCATGGGAACAGCGGCAAGGCTTGGCCGGTGTGGACCTGGCAGTGGTCCTGCTGGCGCGCTTGGCAAGGGCCTTGCTGGGTGGCCCGGCAAGGGTCTTGCTGTGGCGCGTAAACGTCCCCGGCAAGGATCTTACCGGGGGTCTTGTGGGTTTCTTCGGTGAGGATCTTGACAAGGATCGTGGCCTTCTCATCCTTACTTGATCTTCACTATTCTTTGTCTTCACAAAGATCTGCATGCCACCACGGAGGTGCCTCCCGAGCCTTGTCCCAATGCTTTTGTTCGCGTTGGTGGGCTCAATGGTGGCTCACTCAGTTGGCGTGGGCAAGCTGCCCCGGCAAGAATCTTGCCAGGGCTGCCGAGGTTGCCCCGGCAAGGGTCCTTGCCGGGGAAACCTGCTTCGCCCATTCGATCTTTATGGTCTTGGTCCTTGTCGTTGCTCTGTATGTCTTTGCGCCTTCTGTTTCTCTCCGGCTTCCCTTTCCTGCCCTGCTATGCGTGGCTGTGGCGGGAGGCTCTAACTGTCCGTGCACAAGTAAAGGGGTCAAAAGGAGAGCCCCTACTTTTGTAAACTGACAGGAGCCCCCAGGCCTGGGCCACACATAAGAGCAGCACGTTGTTGGGCCAGGCCCAGAACGGTGCATGGGCAGTTGGGGGCGGATTTTACCACGATATCTGCTTCGCCCGCTGCGCTTCCCCATGACCCGCATTGAACGTGCGACATGGGGGTCGTGTGCGCGTGCGTGACGTGGCGGGCATGCGTGGGATATCGCTCGCACGCATGCGTTGCGTGGCAGTTAATGGGAAAGGAGGCGGCCCACGCCTTCCCCATAAAAAGGAATAACCGCGGGCACGCTGCTCACTTTACCCTTCCCTTGCGCCTTCCTTCTTCTCAAACCTCTCTGCCTTCGCTCATCTGTGCCAACGGATCTTCCAGCTCGAGGTTGACGATGAGGCGGTCAGCGTCGTCCGCAAGCTTGCGGGGGCGCTGCGAAAACCGGCAAGGTCGACAAGGAGCCTGTCTTCAAGCTGCCGGCGGGGGTGGTCCCGCTGAGCAACAACTCTCGCTGGAACGAGATCATTGCCATGATGCCGCTCCTCAACGCGCATGGCCTTGACCCGAACTGGGTTGAGCCAGACGGGCTCGTGGTACAGGAGTTCTTCGACACCCTGCACGAGATATACGTCACCGACGAGCCGCGGCTCATCCAGGACACCTCTCCGGCGGAGCTGGACTATATCGCCGCAAGGTTGGAGGAGGCAAGGCTTGCCGAGAAGGAGGCAAAGCTCGTCAAGGAGGCCGGCAGCACCGGCGGCGTGATTGACAAGGCCACGGCGGAGGCGGAGGAGGGAGAGCTCACCCGGTGGGCAGCAGCCGCTGGGGAGGCCAGCGGCGCCGATATTGGGGCTCCCCTCATTGAAGACGCCACCGACGGGTTGTCGGAGGAGGAGGGCGAGGAGGAGAGGACCGGGGCTATCGATCCCTCGACCATCGAAAAAAGGCGGGTCCTGTGGCGGGCCACCTCTAGCGAGCCGGTCCGCCTCGACCGGGCCGTGCAGCTGCAGCAAGCCCAGGAGGTGCCCGTGCACCAGACGAGGGCGGTGGCTATGAAGAAAACGGCGAAGGCCGTGGCATCGAAGAAGAGGATATCTGCTTCTTCATCGCCCAAGCGCGCCCCGACGCCATCGCCTCCCCCTTCACCGGCAAACATCGGCGTGGGGTTTGCGTTTGACTTCGGGCCTCTTAGCCCGGATAGAGAGCTCGGGCCTCTCAGCCCAGAGCGGAAGAGGAAAGCAACAGAGGAGGAGGAGGAAGAGAACAAAGAGTAAGCCTCTGCTTTCCTCCCTCATTCCTTACACTCCCCCCGATGGTGTTGCTTACATATCTTCATCTTACAGGGATATGGAGAAGCTGGCCTAGAGGATAAACAGGGCCAGGATTTCGGCGAGTGGCCAGCCCCCGGCAGGCACCTCCAGTACGCCACTGGTGGTGTTGAGCAGCCCAGACAGCAGCCCCCAGCCCAGCCCCCAGCGTGAGTCCATCCCCCATCCTTTATTAATGTGTGCAACGCACGACGCTTTGGTACTGACGCCCGTGGATGTAGGAGGGGAGGAACACCAAGGGGAGCCGCAGAGGGCTTCTCCCATCATGCCGCCCCCGTCGACCACACCGCCCCGAGGGGCGTCCCCGGCAAGGGTACCAAGCGCCAAGGCCACGCGCACGGATGAGTAGGGGGAGAACACAGGCGCCAGTGGCTTCGCCTCGACGCCAGACCTTAGCGGAGAAGGGGCTTCTGCCTCTCGGCTCGGCACGGGTAAGTCACTAGCTCTCCACTTCCGCTTGCGTTCCTTCTTTCCTTTTCTTTACAGACTTTCGATCTCGGCTCCGCTTCGTCTCTTTCTTGGCGTCCAGACCCCTCCTCAGAGGACGTCGACGCCACTATCAAGGACGTCGCCACGGATGCCGCGGCGGAGGCGGAGAAGATTGCCGCCGAGGAGAGCTCCAGGGGCGCCGCCGATGATGCCGCCAAGGGGCCCGCCGAAGAGCCCGACAAGGGGCCTGTCGGGGACGGCGACAAGGCCACTGCCGAGGAGGTGGCGTTCGACGACCCTCCCTCCTCCTCTGCTGCCTCTTGCTCCGGCAGGTACTTGAGGGTCAGCGACGACCTCTTCATCCATCTCCTTGGCGCGTCGAGCTCCAGGGCTCCCTTCGAGGGAGAGGTGTTCGACGAGGAGGTGCTTGTCGCCGCCGGGCTCGAGATCGTTAATGAGCCGGGCGTCGGTACTGCCAGCTCCCAGGAGGAGCAGCTGCTCCAGGCCATGGGGCGCCAGCTTCCGGAAGCTTCAGGCGCTCCACCGTGCTCGTCTGGACAAGGCCAAGTCCAGGACGGGATGGTGGAGAAAGCAGAGGCGGACTTCGGAGGGCGCGTCGCCGAGGCGCAAGACTCGTTCCACCAGGCCCAGGACGAGCTGAAGGCCGCCCGGGGCGAGCTGGCCAACCGTGAGGTGGAGCTCGCCTTGAAGCTGGCCGACGTCAAGAAGGCCCAGGAGACGGCGAAGAAGTTGGCAGACGAAGCCAAATCCGCCCAGACCCAGCACGAGGCTGTGCTGAAGACCCAGGAGGAGGACCTTGCCGCGCGTGAGGAGAAACTTGCCACTACGCTCCGCGGCAAGGACGAAGAGGTGGACAGGCTCGTCCGACAGCGGACCCAAGAGCTGGAGCAGAGGCATCGGAAGCACTCAAGGCCCATGCTCAGGCCTATGCGAGTAGTGTGGAGGAGCTGGAGGAGCAAGCTATGAAGCTGGCCCAAGAGAGGGACACGCTCAACATCACCCTGACGGAGACGCAGGGTGAGCTCATCAGCAAGGCCGGAGAACTCTCCGAAGCCAAAAACTCCATCAGCAACCTCAAGCTGAAGCTGGGAGCTCTCGAGAGAGGCGGCATGCCGGAGGCGAGAACCCGGAGGATCGACCAAGGAGTGGCGGCAGAGAAGCGATGGCGGATGAGCAGAGACCGCCAATCTTGAAGACCACGTGGCGGGCGACAAGCGTTGGCTCGAATGCCTCGCCGTTGTTGAAAACTCGGCCGCCAATCAGTTGGCCCTCATGGGGATGCCGGAGATGAGCTCGCCCAGGCTAACTGAGCTAACGCCAACCTCGACAATATATTTTGAGAAGGTCGTCGATGCCCTGAAGCGGCTTCACTCCAACGGGCGGCCTCCACTGGCCGAGAATCCGGGTACTCTGCGGAGGACCATGACCAGGTGCTCACCAAGATTGCATACCGCACCCAGGACCTCGACTTGGAGATGTCTTTGAAGAGCTTGCCGAGGATGCCCGACATCGCGGCGCTCAATGGGCGTATCCAGCGCATCCTCAGCCGCATCGACAAAATCAAGATGGTGGAGGGCCAGCGCCGGGGCTAGGCATCCCATTTTCTGTCTCCGCTGCGGGTTCATGACCAAGACAATGCTATCTTTAGTTAGGACCGCGGTGGTAATTTGTGTAATATAACTCTGCGATGGCCCTGAAACTATGCATGTTATTTTCCTGTTCGATTTTCCCTTGTATGTCCACCCTACGTCAATTGGGTAAGCTTGTCGGCACGTAAACCCAGGGCGTCACTTTGAGGACGGATCCTCATTAGCCTGCCGGGTGAGCTTGTTGCCGGGCGAAGCACCTTACCACCCTTCGCGCGGCCGCTCGATCTGTCAAGTTTGACTCGAGTCAGAACCGAAAATGTTGCCAATGGCGAAAGGCTACCCTGCCTCTCTTGGCGTGGCCACTCCAACTGTTGAGCTGACTCGAAATAGAACAAGGGCGTTGCCGATAGCAGGAGGGCCCCTCTGCGTGCAGGCTCTCCATACATAGGCCGAACCGTCGAGGATAATAACCTTGTATTTAAGGAGAAAAACTTAAAATTCACCATGACTTAGCTCTCTCATCGCCGCTTCGGCGTCCTTCAAGCCATCGAGCGGCGCCGCCTTCTCCGCAAGAGCCGTGACGATGACGAACTGCTAGGTTAACTGCTAGACCAGATTCTCACAATCACGCCCCTACCTGGCGCACCAAAGATGTCGGTGGGAAACGACACCTATGGGATCACTGGAATCCCTACTACGTTTGCGGGGTGCGGGGATCATGAGAAGAGCGGAATCCCTCACACTGCCTCACCCACCGCACTACTCCGTGTTTAATGGGGTGGCGTTCGGCTCGTCATGCTACTCCGGGGGCGACTTCAAAGAGAGCAGCTCCAGCGCCAAGCAAGGCTTGCAAAAGGAAGGGCCATGAAGACCCATCCGGTCCCTTGTCGAAGAGGTACGGATTTGAAGGTGCACTTGGGTAGTTACGTCCAACCGTAACTTGTATATTTGTCTTGTAGCAAGAAAAAGGTTCGCCAGACTATGTCCGAGGGTCTGGCCAGCCGTACTCCCAATAACTGGGACGTAGATCCTGTTGGAGAATCGAGGGCCGGTATGAGGACAACGCCGGACTGTCCTTCAGCCGAGGGTTCGGAAGATATGTCCAGTACCAACTCGGAAGTAGAGAGCTCCAAGAATCATCGGCGTTGCGGGGCTGTTTTACGAGACCCCAAGTTCTCGGAAGAGGTGTTCAAAGCCTTTGGTTTGGCTGACACGTATATCCGGGCTGCTCGATCTGGGCTTAATGTAGCCACAAAGCAGTATTTAAAAGACATGTAGGTAAATTTTCTTTGTCTGAATAGGATGACCACATGTCAGTAGCCCCCGAGACTGAAAGCAGTTGGTACAACTGATTTAAGGATCATTGTATAACCAGGTTATTACTGAGAAGAACAAACTGCTAACTCAGGAGCTAGAGCAGTGTCGGGCACAACTAAATGCTGCCACCGCCAAGCTGAAAAATTCCAAGAAGGCATGCACTGGTAATGCTCCCCGCCACATAAAAACGATTATAATGAACGTACATCCGTCGGACTAATATTGTTGCTGGTCTTATAACAGGGTCATCAGATCAATATGGTGAGAAGCTGGCCGCTGCTCTGGAAGGAGAGCAAAAAGCAAAGAAGATGCACGCCACGGGTGAGCGCATATTGACTCAAGCCATAATAGAGAAAAACAAGCTTCAGGATGCCAAGACCAACTTGAGTATTGAGTTAAAAGATGTGCGGGGCCAGCTAGCCGACTCCGTGAAGGAGAATAAGGAACTGCGAGGCGGTATATTCGGTATGTGTCCGAACTAGTATAAACTCACGTGTCCCTTGTCCGGTTTAACCCCTTCAAGCTAACCCGTTGCGATGGCTCCACGACTAAGTCCTTTCATGAGGACATCTGACGTGTTAATTCCACGACAGATGGCGCCCACCGTGGGGCTATCGCACGATGGTGTCAAGTTCTCGAAGGGCTGCTCTGAAGGACTTAAGGGGTATGTGATCGGCCGGATGACCAAAAGTCGTCGCGGCAAGCTCTACATCGATGACGAAGGATGGGGCCCCGAGGCCGGCTCGATCGAGTACGGTTACCGGGTCCCCTTGGTAGAATTCATGTCTTCATCGGCAAGATCGTGAACCGGGCCTGAGCGGACATCTGCACCGACCTCGTCGAGACGGCTCAGCGTGCGAGTTCAGCCTGGGTTAAGCCCGCCGTGAAGCGTGCGTTCGTAGGATGTGTCCATGGGATCGTATCTGAACCGGCGTCTGAAGGTGAGACAGCTGTATACTACGACGGCGAGTCATCCACTGGCGAAACTGAGTCATTGTACCAGATTCATAGCGGTGTGTTCGAAGGATATTCCGATGGCAACAGTATTCCAGACCTCCTTGAACTGCCAAGTCGGGTTGCTGTTTACATGGCCGGGACACAGCCTACGTTGGAGTCTTCATCCACCGTAGCGACGAATACCGGATCAGCAGCCGCGGCAGGAGTCCCGGCGCGCCGTCCGGCGCAAGTCCTCTCCGGTTTGATGGACGCCTGGGCGACATTGTTGACCGCAACAGTCACCCCGGAGATGCGGGATCAGCACAATGCGGACGTTGCGAAACTGAAGGACCAAATAGCACAGGCTAAGGAGGACCTGTCAGCTGAGGATGCTAGGATGGCTGAAGAATTACCAGCTCATGCTGGATCGGACCGCATCAGAGGATGTAATGCAAAGGAAGTACTGGTCGCGTCTGCCGCCGGTTTACGAAGGGTTAAATCTCTTTCAGACGCCAGGCGCTGGGACGAGCAATCCGGCAGCTGCAAACCAGACGGAGGCGCCTAGGACAGCTCCGGATCAACTCCGGATAACGGAGCCACCCCGACAAACAGATAAACCGCCGCAACACGTGTCTACACCACCGGGTCACTTCTCGAGCCCTCTAGATAACATGATTGCCGCAGCTTCACGCATGGCGGCCATTCCAATGGAAGGTGTTTCAATAGCAGCAGTTGAAACGTGGCGGGCGAGAGATCTTCTCCAAACTGCCGTGGTGCAGCAGCAGGCTTATTCATATAGTCAGCATAGAATTCATTCAACCCCTCGTCCGAGCCCAAGTTATAGCAGGCATATGGATGAACCGGAGGTGTCTAGCAGCGCGCGGCATCGCAATGCTCAAGATGTGGTGGATCATGGCAGGGCACGAAGGGATGCCGCTTTGGGTCGTTATCAACCCGCCCCGGTTCAGCCAGCAACGTCAATTGACCGAGGCACCGGGCTTGCCTTCAGTTCCTGGGGAGTGCCGTGCCTTATTCCGGCTCTCCGTAATGTGCGTTTGCCCAAAGATTTCAAGGGTCCACGCAAAGTTCCTAACTACACGGCGGATCAGCCACCTGAGGCGTGGGTTGAGAGTTATGAGATGGCAATGGAGATGCTAGACGTAGATGAAGCAGCTTGTGCAAAGTACTTCACGATGATGTTGGAGGGAACAGCCCGTACTTGGTTGAAAAATCTGCCAGCTAATTCCATCGAGTCATGGGATCAGTTGAAGGCCCGGTTTATAGCCAATTCCAAAGACACGTGCAAGCAGCCCATGTCCATTTGTGGATCTGGATGCTTGTGTTCAAGGAGAGAACGAGCCCACAACTCATTGGGTGCGCCGGGTTTCAGAAGTTTTACACTCGTCCGACCGGATTAACGCTAGTCAAGCGATTATCACACTGGAGCGCAATTGCCGGTTTAAGTCACTAAAGATGAAGTTGGGACGGCTCAAGCGCCACTACAACGACATGGGAACCCTCATGGCAGCCTTGGTAAAGTATGTCGATTCTGATAATACCAAGGATCCCGATTCTGATAATGAGAAACCGAGAAGGGAAAGAAGAATGGCAGTGCGAAGGGAGAGCAACACAACCAAGGAGGCCATGGGAATAATGGTAAGCGTAAAGCAGATTCAGATTTTGTGGCTAACGCTAATGTGCAGCACCGAAAAGGCAAACCGCCCCAGCGCAGCGGGGCGATGAATCTGGAGCGTTTGTTGAATCAGCCCTGTCCGAAGCATGGGACCAAGGAGGCTCCTGCAACGCAGCTCTGGATGGATTGTAACATTATGAAGGAGTTCAAAAACTCTGATCTTTTCCGGTATGATCAGGGTCCGTAGGGCGGTTCAGGTCTAGGTTTCCATGGTGGCGGCGGTTCAAACTCTGGGTTTCAGAGTAATTATGGCAACCAGAACAACCAAGGTGGTAATAACCAACAGAATAATCAAGGGAATCAGCAGCAGTCGGGTTACCAGAGTCACCCAAAGCAGTTGAATGGTGGGCAGTATCATGTGTTCACCACTAGTCTGTGCAAGCGTGATCAGAAGCTTCACAAGAGGGCAGTCAATGTTGTTGAACCGGCAGTTCCACGTTATCTGCGGTGGTCGGAACAGCCTATTGTGTGGAGTAGGGAGGATCATCCGCCCTGGGTTGACAATCCGGGTCAACAAGCTCTGGTGGTGGCGCCTCAGGTGGGAGGTTATAAGTTCACCAAAGTACTCATGGATGGAGGAAGCAGTATCAATATTCTGTATTATGAGACATTCCGTCGCATGGTGTTGACAGATAAGAATCTTAAACCGTCCAACATTGTTTTTCATGGTGTGGTACCAGGTAAATCGGCGTATCCTGTAGGTAAGATCGCTTTGGAAGTTGTGTTTGGTGATGAGCATGACTCTAGGTCTAAGACATTGACCTTTGAGGTAGTAAGAATCCAGAGCCCGTATCATGCGCTGTTTGGGCGGCCGGCTTATGCAAAATTCATGGCAAGGCCTTGTTATATTTATTTGCAGCTCAAGATGCCGGGTCATAAAGGGACTATCACGGTTCATGGAAGTCGAAAAATTGCATTGGATTGCGAGGAAGGTGATGCGGCTTATCTTTGAGGCGGTTTGTGCTTTCTGAGAAGAGCTAAAGTTTTATAAGGAGAATGTTGATCCGCAGATATAACCCCTCTGAAGAAGCCCACCACTGAGCATGACCCAACCCTGCATTTCAAACCGGCTGACGAGACTAAGCTTGTTGACTTCGTACCTAGCGATTCGTCCAAGCAGTTCAGCATCAGCACCAATCTGGATCCAAAATAGGAAAGCGCGCTCATCGAGTTCATACGTGAGAACCGGGACATTTTTGCATGGAAGCCTTCTGACATGCCAGGTGTACCGAGAGAACTCGCTGAGCACACTCTTAATATTGATCCGAAGTTTAAACCAGTCAAGCAGTTCCTTTGTCGCTTTAATGAAGAAAGACGCAAGGCAATTGGTGAAGAGGTAGCCCGGCTGTTGGTTGCTGGTTTTATCGTCGAAGTGTTTCATCCTGAATGGTTGGCTAATCCGGTGCTAGTTCTTAAGAAAAACGGCACTTGGCGTATGTGTGTGGACTACATGGACTTGAATAAGGCTTGCCCGGCTGATCCTTTTGCTCTCCCGCATATTGATCAGATCATTGATGCGACGGCGGATTGTGAGCGCCTGAGTTTTTTGGATGCTTATTCAGGATATCATCAGATCAAGATGGCAGTTAAGGACCAGGAGAAGACAGCCTTCATCACTCCTTTTGGAGCCTTCGCTATGTTTCTATGCCCTTTGGGCTCAAGAGTGCTCGAGCAACTTATCGGTTGTGTGCAAAATTGTCTTCACACGCAGATTGGGCGTAATGTTCATGCTTATGTGGATGACATTGTGGTAAAATCCAGGAAGAAGGAAACACTGATCGATGACCTCAAGGAGACGTTTGACAATCTCCGGATTTACAAGCTGATGCTTAATCCGGATAAATGTGTTTTTGGTGTTCCGACAGGCAAGCTTTTCGGGTTTCTGATATCCAACAGGGGCATTGAGGCTAACCCAGAAAAAATTAAGGCAATCACATCCCTGGCTAAACCGAAGTGCATCAATGATGTTCAACGTCTCGCATGTCGGCTTGCATCCCTTAGCCGGTTTATCAGTCGATTGGGAGATAAGGCAATTCCTTTGTATCAGATGTTGAAAAAGACGGATGATTTCGTTTGGAGTGATGCAGCCAATGTGGCCTTTGAGAAGCTAAAGCGGCAGTTGGTTGAACCACCGGTTCTTGCAGCCCCAGTTGATCATGAGCCTTTGTTGTTATACGTGGCTGCCAATGCCCAAGCGGTTAGTATGGCAATTGTGGTTGAGCGTAAAGAAGCTGGGAAGGAATATCCGGTTCAACGACCTGTATACTACATCAGCGAAGTCCTGATCGAGTCAATACAACGTTATCCACATTAGCAGAAGTTGGTGTACGGTGTTTTTATGGCCAGTCGAAAACTCAAGCAATATTTTCAAGGCCATCCAATCACAGTGGTTAGTTCTGCTCCTTTGGGCGATATAATTCAAAACAGGGAAGAAACTGGCCGGGTTGCAAAGTGGGCAATCGAGCTTGGACCACACGGTTTAAAGTATGTACCTCGAACAGCCATCAAGTCTCAGGCTCTTGTGGATTTTATCAATGACTGGATCGAGCTGCAAGCACCGGAAGATAAACCGGATAATACGTACTGGACCATTCATTTTGATGGATCCAGGCAGTTGGAAGGCTCGGGGCTGGAGTTGTCCTTACTTCCCCTCGAGGGGATAAAATTTGCTATGTCCTCTGCTTGATGTTTCCATCTACTAACAACGCAAATGAGTACGAAGCTTTACTCCATGGTCTCCGTGTGGCCAAAGAGATGAACTTAAGTCGAGTTCGTTGTTTCGGAGATTCTGATCTGGTGACTCAGCAAGTTTCTGGTACTTGGGATTCTAAGGATCCACTCATGGCGGCTTCTGAGCGTGAGGTGGATATTGTGGCGGTCATTTCAAAGGGTATCGGGTTGAGCATATCGATCGGTGCAAAAAGCGAAGCAGCGGCGCTTTGAGCGGCTTGGATCTCGGCATAAACGGTACCTCCTAACACCTTTTAGATATCTTGCATAACCCGTCATTAAGGTGCCTCTGAGAAGAGGATTTGGCTGTTTCGGATCCGGAGGCTCGGTTGGTGGCCGCTTTACGTTATACCAGATTGGACGGTTCCATATCTGGTATATGAGCCGGGTGAGCTATCAAATGATAAAGTCTGGCTCGACAGATAGTCCGTGGTCCAAGTCAATGGTTATTCACAATGGTGAGTTACACCGCCAGTAGCGTTCGATATTTCAGCGTTGTGTTTCTCCGGAAGAAGGCCAAGAGGTCCTACAGGAAATTCATGAAGGGGATTGTGGTCATCATGCCGGTTCAAAGTCCCTGGTTGCAAAAGCTTTTCGTCATGGTTTTTACTGGTTGACAGCTCATGCTGACGCAGAGGATCTGGTAAAGCGATGTGATGCTTGTCAAAAAAATTCACGTAGAGCTCACATTCCGGCTCAGGAACTACGGATGATTCCTATTACTTGTCCTTTTGCTACTTGGGGGCTTGATATGGTGGGACCCTTTAAACGTTCCTAGGACAAGAAGACCCACCTGTTGGTGGCAGTTGATAAATTCACCAAGTGGGTTGAAGCGGAGCCTGTTAGCAAGTGTGATGCAGCTACGGCGGTTCAATTTCTCAAAAAGATTATCTTCCGTTTTGGCTTTCCACACAGTATCATCACGGATAATGGTACCAACCTTTCCAAAGGTGAGATGGAGGATTTCTGTCGAGGAGAGAGCACATCCGGCTTGACCTAGCATCATGGCACACCCTAAATCCAGCGGTCAAGTGGGCGAGCTAATCAACAAATTTTAAAGGGTCTTAAACCCAGGCTCATGATTCCCTTGAAGCGGGCCTTGGGTTGTTGGGTGGAAGAATTACCTTCCGTGTTGTGGAGTATCAACACCACCCCAATCGATCAACAGGTTACGCCTTTCTTTATGGTATCTGGCGGGCGGTTCTCCCAAGTGATATACGTCATGACTCGCCCCGGGTTGCTAATTATGTTGAAGCGGACAACGAGCAAGCTCGCCAAGAGGCACTGGACCTGTTAGATGAAAAACGGGATCTGGCTCTGGCTCGATCGGCGGTTTATCAACAAGATCTACGGCGTTATCACAGCCGCCGGGTTAGGACAAGAACCTTTCAAGAAGGTGACTTGGTGCTCCGGCTCATCCAGGATCAGACCGACATGCAAAGTTATCCCCGCCTTGGGAAGGACCCTTTGTGGTCAGCAAGAACCTGCACAACGGATCATACTATCTCATTAACATTCGAGACAACTCACGCAACTCTGAGGAGGAGACCCGGCGGCCATGGAACATAGCTCTCCTCCGGCCTTATTACACTTGAGCCATAGGCTCTTCTTATGTACATATTTCGACAATGTATATATTATGATCAATAAATAAATTATCATCCTTGCTCTAAGCGGGGCCTCTGCTATTTTTTCTAAAATATCCTTTGAGTTACATGGGGCTTCAGCTGACAAAGCGGAGTACTACCTGTTAAACCGGCTATCAAGCCACAAATCTTGGGAGCTTCACACCCAAGGGGCCAAAGAGAGTCTGGATGCTATGCACAACTCAAACATAGGCACCCAATGAGCACAGCTCATCACGTTACTTGGGGGCTTCTTGTGTCAAATACCAAGGAGTTTTAATGGACCCTTGTAGCTGGATATCGACCCATGGCTTGGAAGCCTGGTATATTTACCTAAACCCCCGGGTTAACCTGCCTTCATCAAGTAAGACACTCCTATCCAGGTCATCCTGGCACGGCCCTCCAAACGTTTGATAGTTACTCTCATTGAGACCCTGCACTTGTCAAAGTTAAAATGGTGATTGGTTAGTTGGAGGTCCATCTCAAAAGGCTTTGTTAAATGGTTCAACTCAGCGGCCTGGCAGCCCACAAAAAGCCTCGAATTTGGGCCTGGCAGCCCTCAAAAAGCCTCGACTACACGGTTTTATTTGCGTTTTGCTGAATTTCATGTTAAACCGATTTTCTTGGCTTGGTCAGTCATTTTATTAGCCCGGTATTCTTTAAACCGGCTTGGTTTGCAACTACACGTTGACAGACTTTATTCTTAAACTGGAGTTTGTTAACCCGGCTTGGTGTTGACTACCAGTCACCAGATTTGATCATGTGGTGTGCATCATCACCCGGTATGACTTACTATACAACATCAGTACATGATGGGGTTATACAAAGAATTTCAGATTTGGGTTTTCAACCTTATTACAATCAAAGTTAACCAGCCAACTAAATAGGGATATTACATCACAGGTATGAATCATTTCATATTTTTACGGTTTGATTATCAATCAGCCCTTTTCTTGGGCATTATGACCCGTCCGGCGGTAAACCGCCAAGACCCTGTTTCTTTTTATGCACACACAGGAGTTGCATATTATGATGGCAGCATATCTGAACCAAAAATGGTATTGACATGGCGGATCACGTAAAGTATCTCCTCCTGGACGATGGCAGCAGAACAAAATAGTTTTTGCTACCCTATTACAAGGCATTCAGAGGCCCAAAATATGGAATTGTTTCACAAACGGACAGTTTCTGACGTATCAACCGACTTGACCGATTAAGCTTCATCGCCAGGTTGATGTGAAGTAGATGGGTCATCTGGCGTCGGTTCAGCCTCCTCCTCCCCATCCAATGGCCGGAAGTCATTGGTGGTCCAGTCAATCCAGGTTAAAGCCTGAAAGATAGCCTCTTCACTTATAAGCTCAGCCGGATCAACGTCAGGGGCGTAAGTGTGCTTACGGATTGGTGGAACAAGGTTCTGCACTTCCGGAATAACAGCTTCAACCCGTTTGTTGTTTGCGTCATAGAAGGATCGGTGAACCGTCAGGTTAGCCTCTTCTGCCAACTAACTTGCCAGAGGAGGCATCTCCCTTGTTACCCGTTTGAGGGCGTCGTTGTCAAATACTTCGCCGTTTTCTTGTGCACTTGGGAAGCCCTTGGCTATATCAGCCAGATCAAGATCAGCTATCCATGCCTTGGCTCGAGTCAGTGCTAGTAAAGTGCCAGCCCGGGCAGCGGATCGCTTCAACTCTTCTATCCGTGCTGGCGTCATAGATAGCCGGTCCAGCGTGTCCTTGATTAGTGTTGGAGCCGCATTGTCATAAGAAGTGGCACAGATAACCCGTTGGACGCCGGTATACAGCTGTTCAATCATCGTATACGCGGCCTTGAGTTTCTTCCGCATATCAGAACCCAGCTAAGCAATGCGCCTACCCATAGCGGTTTAAGAAATTCATGTCAAACCGGAGAAAATTTCAAAGCGAAATATTCATAAAGCCTTGGTAAACAGTGCTTACCAAATATTGCAGAGGTCATGGCATTGACTTGGCGCTTTAATCCAGTAAGCTCTTCCGTCACCGGTTTAAGAGCTGATTCAGCGTCTTCCGCCCGCTTCAGCAATCCAGCCTTTTCAGTATCCCAGTTGGCCTGCTCAGACTTGAACCATTCCTTGAGCTGCTCCATGGTGGTTTAGGCGGTTTTCAACTCATCCTTGGCCTTGGTGGTTTCTGCTTGTTGGGATTTTAGATTTTCTTGAAGGTCACCAATTTGTGAGACTTGTTGGATTATCTCGCTCTGCAACAGTAAGAGAGCATGTTAATATCTTTGTTAAAGTCCCAAGCATCTAACCAGATATACACTTGGCACTTGGGGGCTAATGCGGATCATTTTTATGCTGATTAATGAAGTTCCAAGGATTAATACAAGTTTTAATCATGGCACTTGGGGGCTAATGCGGATCATTTTTATGCTGATTATTGAAGTCCCAAGGATTAATACAAGTTTTAATCATGGCACTTGGGGGCTAATGTGTGTTTGATCAGAAATACACAAGGAAATCTCATAAAGTACAGTATGGAATATACAAAGTCCCGGTTTGACTTTCTAAAGACAAACCGGCCCTTGGGGGCTAAAATGCAATGAAGGTACAGAGCAAAGAGCAAAACGGTTTACCTCATAGCGCTCCTTCATCAGATTTACTAAACCGGCTTCATAATCACGGCTTGTGTAAAGCCGGTTCAAGAAGCCGGAGTGAAGGTCTTGAGCAGAAAGATCGACATAAGCTGACCAATCAGTTTTCTCCTTCCCCTTGATCATAGCAGCAAATTCATCCTTGGCAGTGTGCTTTGATAGATCAACCGGATTACCGGGGGCGGTATATGCAGTACCAGTAACAACAACGTCATCATCTTTGGTCGGACTGGATGAATTGACATTCTTAACGGGGCTTGGCGCATTGGTAGCAAGGCTTGGCGGATCAGCAGTTGAGCCCCACAGTTCCACTGTTGGACTTGGAGGAGCAGGAGGATGTGAAGTATCAACCTCTACATTCGGTTCAACCTCTGGCGGGTTAGCATCAGCATCTTGGTTTTTCCCAGCAGAGCTGTCTATAGCAACTTAAGGGTCTTTGCCATGATGCTCTGGAGTCTTCTCTGGATCAACATCAATAATAGGGTCGCTGGTCCTGGCTTTCTTACTTAATCGAGCCTTGGCACTACAACATCAAAGGTTAGAATATGGTAAACCGACAAATAAAAGAAAAAAATAAGGAGTAATAAACTTACCCAGCGACGACTTTGAGAGGAGGCAGCTGAGTGGTTGATGAACCGCCAGACGAGATGGAATAAGCCTGGTAATTCAGGTCAGACGGATTGAGAGGGCATCGGAAGAAACCTTTCAACGGATAACGTTTTTCAGGAGAACAAGTCACCTCTGGACGACATTTCCGGGTTGGCGTATCAGCTAAACCAGACGATGTGATTTGTTGACCGCTATGCCGGGTTGTGCGACGTTCTTCAACTTGCTGTGTCTCCAAAGAAAATTTTGGATCCAAATGAGCAAGGGGGTGAGATTGTTGTACTTTCCGGACTGTGCGGCGAATTCTTTGAACCGGTACAAGATCTGAATCGGAAGAAAGAAGGATTACCTCAACATGTTCTGCATGGCTGGCCTCAGCATCATCCTGGGAATAGTAATTGTCAATAAGATAAACAAAAAAGGAACAAGGTGAGTCAAGTTCTACCTCAGCGTCTGATTCTTCATCTTCTGGCGGATCAGAAGACTCGGTGGTTTTCTTCTTGCCAGCTTTCTTGGTGGCCTTGGTATTTGCACGAGGAGCCCGGACCGGTTTAGTCCGTTTCCAAAAGGAGCTGTTAGCCTGAAATTAAGACAAGGAAAGGTTAGTACATAGTCAATACGGAAGCAAATCAGTAAAGTATTTAGATGAACTTTACCGCTGGCGTTTTATTGGAGACGCAAAACGGAGCCAACCTGGTTTGGCTACATGCAGAGATCGGTTCATCAAGCATTTTATTCACCGATTCAGTAACTTAAAGATCGGTTATTACTATTTTGTGATACCGTTGAGGGTCTTTGACATCACCAGTATATTCATGCATCAATCCGGGGCGGCGGCTTAAAGGTAAAATGCCCCAAGAAACCCAGCAGCGGACAAGATCAATGCCAGTTAAACCGTTGGCCATCAGAACCCGGAGCTTGGCGATTTGAAGTGCAAAATTCTTCCGTTCTGCGGCGGTCAAGCGTAAAGGTAATGGGTGGCTGTTGCTAAGCCGGTGAGGGCGATAACCCGGCAAAGGATTTTCTCCATCGAGGGCAGTGTTCGGCGATAAAACCAGGTCGATTCCAATCTTTAGGATGGCTATGATGTTTTGCATGAGGAAGTCAACTTCTTTTCTTTTCTGAATTGAAACGCCGCCAAGCTCTGTGTTGGGACCATCTGAGAATTCCGTACGGCGGTTCAAATGAAAGAAGTCCCGAAATAGCTCCACGGTTGGCTCTTCTTAGAGATAGACTTCGCAAAATACTTGAAAGTTGCATATATTGGACACAGAGTTTGGACCAATATCTTGCGGATAGAGTTGGAAGCTTGCGAGGACATCCCGAAAACATTTTGATCCGGGCGGACTGAATCCCTGGTCTAAGTGTTGCATAAAAACAATCACCTCTCCTTCTTGAGGTTCAAGTGGACATTTCGATTCCGGAACTCGCCAGTGGAGAACCCTTTTTGAGGCTAAAATACCAGTGGTGACATAACCGTTGATTTGTGTTTCCGTTATCCGGGACGGAACCCAATTGCAAGCATAGAATTGTTTCGCCATTCGGGAAGGGGGGAACTGAAAGGAAAAACAAGTGCCGGTTTTACAATTTACGGTTTAAGGTGTACAATTCAGTGTTAAACCGGAGAAAAATATTATGCAAGGTTCAGTTGGCTGTTTAAGAGAGGGCTAATGATATATGGTGGATTGGCTGTCAAAGGTTAAACCGCCCATAGGCAGAATGGCCAAGATTCAAAATTTCTACTAAGTGTTGACAGAAATAGGTTTCACACAATGCTGAAATTTATTTGGATCTACCGCACATCTGTAAGGCAATTTTTTCTGTGATCTCTAAAGGCGTTAAGCAGAACAGGGAAGGTTGTATATTCTACAGAAGAAAAGAAAGATCTGCTAGCATTAAAAATGGATGCGGAATAACTACCGCATGAGATCTACACTGCTATTGGATCAAAACTACCGTGGCAGAAGGAAGGACAAAGAGGAAGAATGAAGAACTGTACAGATGAGCTCGCGAACCCTAAACATAGATCTAAAGATGAAGGAAAGAGGAAACTTACCACTGCAGATTTATCGGAGGGTGCGACGAGTTCGATCTGTTTCGAGTTGATGCAGCGGCCTTTGTCGATGTAGTTCTCAAGGGTCATGACGACGGCGAGCTTGAGCTTAGGCGTCGCGAGGAAGAAGAAGGCACAGAAGGGGAAGAGAAAGAGAAGGGCGCTCAGGCCTTATTTATAGAGGAAAGAATAAATGGCAGGCGCGAGAATCAAGGAGCCTGAATCGGCAGAGTGGGTGCGCCTGTCGCCTCGATTTTCGGGATAGCCATTAAGTGAAGGGAAGATTTTTAATCTTTTTATACAGAGATGATGTCATGATGGACCGTTGTTGTGTTTAGAAGATGACGTCACGGCAGTTTACAAAATTTACAGGAGAAGACAATATGGCGGTTTACGAAAATACAAGAGGACGCCTACAAGATATCTTTGAAGTATTGAAGATTGACATGAACAAATTCAAATCAATCTGGGGCCTCATGTTGAGGATATAGCTACTGAGTGTAAACCGGCCAGGAGGGCCCGGTTCACCCTCGACTATGCTGAAGCCCATGAAGATCCAAAAGATGGTGTTTTACTAACGAAGCTTAGAAGCCCACGGCCCAAAGGCGGATTAGGGCCCATAGTGGTAAACCGCCATGACTATGTAAACTTGTAATATAAGTTAGGAAAGGAGAGACCGAGCCGGACACTTTGTATGAGTCGGCCTCGGGGCTCTGTAGACCGGCCGGGCGTCAACCTATGTATATAAAGGGATGACCCGGCAGCGGTTCAGGGACAACAGACAACAACTCGAGACTCAGGCAAGCGTATTTCGCTCCCTGGTCATCGAAACCCAATCAATCCCATCACAACTAGACGTAGGCTTTTACCTTCATCAAAGGGGCCGAACTAGTATAAACTCCCGTGTCCCTTGTCCGGTTTAACCCCTTCAAGCTAACCCATTGCGATGGCTCCACGACTAAGTCCTTTCATGAGGACATCTGACGTGTTAATTCCACGACACGGACAGTACATAGTCACTTGGACTCAAATACTTCCTCCTCTATACTGTCCAGCAGGCGGTCTAACTTACAATCCTGCTGAGAGTATTTTGCGGCCAATTCTACTTGGTCATGTACTAAACTTACGGGAATTTCTTCCCCATCGGACCCTACAGGTCCAACACTGGCCATGTGGTTAGGATCCATCTTCGTGTATCGTGTTTTCACCAAGGCCCAGGCTTCTCGCGCACCCTCCCGGCAGGCCGATATTTTCCACAATCGGATGCACCTCCGTCCTCCTTTGAAAAGCTCTACAAGCTCCTCCATACTTCCTGGAGGGGAGGCGGACGGCCATAAAGCCTTGGCAACACTCTGCATGGCTAGCCGAGCCCGCTCGTGCACTTGCGACAGCCTCTGCAGAAGATCACTTGATGATTCGGACACCTCCCCTTCAGGACGGACCGTCAAAATACCTGCAATCATAACCGTGTAAGTTCCATTTGTCACCAACCCACTATAAAGGTTAGTTTGGACATATACCGAATATACCGCCTCGCAGTTCCTTATTCTCCTTCACGGAGTGGGCTAGTTAGCCCCGCACATCTTTTAACTCAATACTCAAGTTGGTCTTCGCTACCTTAGTCAATAAGATGGCTACCAAACCAAAAAAAGCTAAATGAAAATAATGATGAAGATCTTAAAGTTATTGATGTGTCCCCCATTAGATCTTTGTTTTGCAATGTGAATCTTAATAATCATGAGACTGGAGATGAGTCAACTTTAGTTAAAAGGCGTCCCAATGATTCAGAGTTTTTAGATCTTGATGCTAAATTACGTAAAAGTGGGATTGGAGAGGTCAAGACTTTAAATAGCATTGAATCCACTATCTTGGATTTTAAGGAATTTAATTATGATAATTTTTCTTTAGAAGATTGTATTTCCTTATTACAATCCGTTGTGAATTCTCCCCATGCTTACAGTCAAAATTAAGCTTTTACCAAACATATTGTTGATGCCTTGATGCAGTCTTATGATGAAAAACTTAATTTGGAAGTTTCTATACCTAGAAAACTTTATGATGATTGGGAACCTACTATAAAGATTAAAATTAAAGATCATGGGTGTTATGCTTTGTGTGATTTGGGTGCTAGTGTTTCCACGATTCCGAAAACTTTATGTGATATTCTAGGTTTCCTTGATATTGATGATTGCTCTTTAAATTTGCACCTTGCGGGTTCCAACATTAAAAATCTTATGGGAAGGATCAAAGATGTTATTATTGTTGCAAATAGGAATTTGGTGCCCGTAGATTTTCTCGTTCTTGATATAGATTGCAATCTTTCATGTCCTATTATTCTTGGTAGACCTTTCCTTAGAACGATTGGTGCAATTATTGATATGAAGGAAGGGAATATTAGATTTAAATTTACATTAAGGAAAGGTATGGATCACTTTCCAAGAAAGAAAGTAAAATAACCTTATGAATCTATCATGCGAGCTACTTATGAATTAAGTGCCAAAGATGGCACTACTTAGATCTATCCTCGCTTTTATGCCTAGCTAGGGGCGTTAAACGATAGCGCTAGTTGGGAGGCAACCCAATTTTATTTGTGTTTTTTTGTTTTTGTTTCTGTTTAGTAATAAATTTTGCATCTACCTTCTGTTTATATGTGTTTTTATCTTTTAATTAGTGTTTGTGCCAAGTAGAACCTATAGGATAACCTATGGTGATAGTTAATTTGATTCTGCTGAAAACAGAAACTTTGCGCGCACAAGAAAACATTTAGTAAATCACAGAAAAGTGCTTTTGCGTTTATTATTTTTTCTTATGATCAATAGGCAAATTTTCCAGGACTTCCTATTTTGGTATAATTTTTGGAGTTCCAAAAAATTGCGTTAGTTACAGATTACTACAGACTGTTCTGTTTTTCACAGATTCTGCCCTTGTGTGTTGTTTGCTTATTTTGATGCATCTATGGCTAGTAAAATAGTTTGTAAACCATAGAGAAGTTGGAATACAGTAGGTTTAACACCAATATAAATAAAGAATGAGTTCATTACAGTACCTTAAGTGGTGGTTTTGCTTTCTTTCACTAACGGAGCTTACGAGATTTCTGTTGAGTTTTGTGTTGTGTAGTTTTCAAGTTTTGGGTAAAGATTTGATGGACTATGGAATAAGGAGTGGCAAGAGCCTAAGCTTGGGGATGCCCAAGGCACCCCAATATATTCAAGAATAGCCAAAAGCCTAAGCTTGGGGATGCCCCCGGAAGGCATCCCCTCTTTCGTCTTCGTTTATCGATAACTTTACTTGGAGCTATATTTTTATTCGCCACATGATATGTGTTTTGCTTGGAGCGTTGTGTCTTATATTAGTCTTTGCTTTTTAGTTTACCGCAATCATCCTTATTGTACACACCTTTTGGGAGAAACTCACATGATAAGAATTTATTAGAATACTCTATGTGCTTCACTTATATCTTTTGAGCTTGATAGTTTTTGCTCTAGTGCTTCACTTATATCTTTTAGAGCACGGAGGTGGCCTAATTTTGTCGAAATTGCTAGTCTCTCATGCTTCACTTATATTATTTTGAGAGTCTCTTAGAACAGAATGGTATTTGCAATGGTTATAAAGTTGGGTATAATAAAAACTATCATAGGAAGTGAATTGGATGGTATGATCAATTTGATACTTGATAATTGTTTTGAGATATGGAGGTAGTGACATTAGAGTCATGCTAGTTGGGTGATTATGAATTTCAAGAATACTTGTGTTGAAGTTTGTGATTCCCGTAGCATGCACGTATGGTGAACCGCTTTATGATGAAGTCGAAGCATAATTTATTTATTGATTGTCTTCCTTATGAGTGGCGGTCGGGGACGAGCGATGGTCTTTTCCTACCAATCTATCCCCCTAGGAGCATGCGCGTAGTACTTTGTTTTCAAAGACTTGTAGATTTTTGCAATAAGTATATGAGTTCTTTTGACTAATGTTGAGTACATGGATTATACGCACTTCCACACTTCCACCATTGCTAGCTTCTCTTGTGCCGCGCAACTTTCGCCGGTACCATACACCCACCATATACCTTCCTCAAAACAGCCACCATACTTACCTATTATGGCATTCCCATAGCCATTCCGAGATATATTGCCATGCAACTTTCCACCGTTCCATTTATTATGACACACTTCATCATTGTCATATTGCTCTTTGCATGATCTTGTAGTTGACATCGTATTTGTGGCAAGGCCACCTTCATAATTTTCATACATGTCGCTCTTGATTCATTGCATATCCCGGTACACCACCGGAGGCATTCATATAGAGTCATATCTTGTTCTAGCTTTGAGTTGTAATACTTGAGTTGTAAATCAATAAAAGTGTGATGATCTTCATTATTAGAGCATTGTCCCAGTGAGGAAATGATGATGACGACTATGATTCCCCCACAAGTCGGGATGAGACTTCGGACTTTAAAATACAAAAAAAGAAAAAAGAGAAAGTCCAAAAAGAAAAAAAAAGGGAAGGCCAAAGAAAAAAAGGGAAAAGAAAAAAATAATAAAATGAGAGAAAAAGAGAGAAGGGACAATGCTACTATCTCTTTTTCCACACTTGTGCTTCAAAGTAGCACCATGATCTCCATGATAGAGAGTCTCCTATGTTGTCACTTTCATATACTAAGTGGGAATTTTTCATTATAGAATTTGGCTTGTATATTCCAATGATGGGCTTCCTCAAAATGCCCTAGGTCTTCGTGAGCAAGCGAGTTGGATGCACACCCACTTAGTTTCTTTTGTTGAGCTTTCATATATTTATAGCTCTAGTGCATCCGTTGCATGGCAATCCCTACTCACTACATTGATATCTATTGATGGGCATCTCCATAGCCCGTTGATACGCCTAGTTGATGTGAGACTATCTTCCTCCTTTTTGTCTTCTCCACAACCTCCATTCTATTCCACTTATAGTGTTATGTCCATGGCTCACGCTCATGTATTGCGTGAAAGTTGAAAAAGTTTGAGATTATCAAAGTATGAAACAATTGCTTGGTTTGTCATCGGGGTTGTGCATGATTAAATACTTTGTGTGATGAAGATAGAGCATTGCCAGACTATATGATTTTGTAGGGATAACTTTCTTTAGCCATGGTATTTTGAGAAGACATGAGTACTTTGATTAGTATGCTTGAAGTATTATTATTTCTTATGTCAATATGCACTTTTATGTTGAATCATTTGGATCTGAACATTCATGCCACAATAAAGAAAATTACATTGAGAATTATGCTAGGTAGAATTCCACATAAAAAATTCTGTTTTTATCATTTACCTACTCGAGGACGAGCAAGAATTAAGCTTGGGGATGCTTGACACGTCTCCAATGTATCTATAATTTTTTTATTGTTCCATGCTATTATACTACCCCTTTTGGATGTTTATGGGCTTTATTTTACACATTTATATCATTTTTGGGACTAACCTACTAACCGGAGGCCCAGCCCGTATTGTTGTTTTTTTTTCCTATTTCAGTATTTCGAAGAAAAGGAATATCAAACAGAGTCCAAACGGAATGAAACCTTCGGAATCGTGATTTTTGGAACGAACGTGATCCGGAGAACTTTGAGTGCAAATCAAGAAGCAAACAAGGCGGCCAGGAGATAGGAGGGCGCGCCCACCCCTCCTGGGCGCGCCCCCTCGAGCAGCCACCGACGTACTTCTTCCTCCTATATATACCTTCGTACCCCGAAAACATCCAGGGAGCCAACGAAAAACAATTTGCACTGCCGTAAGCTTACAGATCCATGAGATCCCATCTTGGAGCCTTCGTCGATTGCTCACGGGAGGAATCGACCACGAAGGGCTTCTACATCAACACCATAGCCCCTCCGATGAGTTGTGAGTAGTTTACCACATACCTTCGGTTCTATAGTTATTAGCTAGATGGCTTCTTCTCTCTTTTTGGATCTCAATACAATGTTCTCCCCCTCTCTTGTGGAGATCTATTCGATGTAACTCTTTTTGCGGTGTGTTTGTCGAGATCCGATGAATTGTGGGATTATGATCAAGTTTATCTATGATAAATATTTGAATCTCCTCTGAATTCTTTTATGTATGACTGAGTTATCTTTGCAAGTCTCTTCGAATTATCAGTTTGGTTTGGCCTACTAGATTGATCTTTCTTGCCATGGGAGAAGTGTTTAGCTTTGGGTTCAATCTTGCGGTGTCCTTTCCCAGTGACAGCAGGGGAAGCAAGGCACGTATTGTATTGTTGCCATCGAGGATAAAAAGATGGGGTTTATATCATATTGCTTGAGTTTATCCCTCTACATCATGTCATGTTTCTTATGAACTTAATACTCTAGATGCATGCTGGATAGCGGTCGATGTGTGGAGCAATAGTAGTAGATGCAGGCAGGAGTCGGTCTACTTGTCGCGGACGTGATGCCTATATACATGATCATGCCTAGATAATCTCATAACTATTCGCTTTTCTATCAGTTGCTCGACAGTAATTTGTTCACCCACCGTAATACTTATGCTATCTTGAGAGAAGCCACTAGTGAAACCTATGGCCCCCGGGTCTATCTTTTATCATATAAGCTTTCAATCTACTTTTATTTGCATATTTAGTTTTTGCATCTATATTATAAAATACCAAAAATATATTTATCTTACCACATTATCTCTATCAGATCTCACTTTCGCAAGTGGCCATGAAGGGATTGACAACCCCTTTATTGCGTTGGTTGCGAGTTCTTTGTTTGTTTGTGTAGGTGCATGGGACTTTGGAGGAGCCTCCTACTGGACTGATACCTTGGTTCTCAAAAAGTGAGGGAAATACTTACGCTATTGTGGTGCATCACCCTTTCCTCTTCAAGGAAAACCAACGCAAGCTCAAGACGTAGCAGTATCTTCGAGCCTGTTGTTGATAAAATGCGGAACGAGCTTTGGCGACATCGTGTTCCTCCTCCAAGGCATCTAGGCTATCCTGCTGATCTAACTCGGCTTCTCTCTCTTCGTACATGCGAACTCTGGGCGAGTCATGAATGATATCGCAAGGTAACACAGCCTCAGCGCCGTACACCATGAAAAAGGGTGTGTATTTGGTAGTGCGGTTAGGCGTGGTCCGCAGCCCCAGAGTACGGAGTCGAGCTCCTCAACCCAAAGCTTGTTTGACTCTTTCAATGATCGCACCAGTCTGGGTTTAATGCCGCTCATAATAAGACCATTGGCTCGTTCAACTTGACCATTTGTTTGCGGGTGGTAGACAGAGGCGTAAGCGAGCTTAATGCCCAGCTTAGCGCACCAGGTTTTCACCTCATCAGCTGTAAAATTGGAGCCGTTGTTGGTGATGATGCTATGCGGGACACCATAACGGTGCACCACGTCGGATATGAATGCAATCATCGGTCCGGACTCGGCTGTTTTAACTGGTCTAGCCTCTATCCACTTGGTGAATTTATCCACCATGACCAGCAGATATTTTTTCTTATGGCTTCCCCCTTTAAGGGGTCCAACCATGTCCAAGCCCCAGACCGCAAAGGGCCATGTAATGGGGATTGTTTGTAGGGCGGTTGGGGCATATGGCTTTGGTTGGCGAAGAGCTGGCATCCAACGCAACGCTGGACTAGGTCATGTGCGTCTGCTCGGGCCGTAGGCCAATAGAATCCTGTACGGAAGGCCTTGCTGACAAGTGCCCGGGCTGCGGCGTGGTGCCCGCCGAGACCGGCGTGAATTTCTGCCAAAAGTTGTCGCCCCTCCTCCTCGGAGATACATCTTTGAAGGACTCTAGTAGTACTTTTCTTGTAGAACTCTCCTTCATGAACTTTATAGGCCTTCGAGCGCCGGAAAATGCGGCGAGCCTCGCTCTGATCTTCTGGGAGCTCCTTCCTATTAAGGTACGACAAGAATGGTTCGGTCCACGGGGCAATGACTGCCATGATGAGGTGGGTCGATGGTGTTATTTTGGTGGCTGAGCCTCCGATGATGTCGGCGTGTTTGGCATCTATGCTCGAGTTCGGAGCGGGGCTGTCGTTGCTGTCTGCCCCTTTCCATACCACGGATGGCTTAAACAGCCTTTCCAGGAAGATGTTAGGTGGAATGGGGTCGCGCTTAGCACCGATGCGAGCAAGGACGTCCGCCGCCTGATTACTTTCGCGGGCGACATGGTGACATTCGAGCCCCTGAACCGAGCTGACATCTTTAAGACGGCGTCGCGATAGGCTGCCATCTTTGGGTCTTTGTCATCAAAGTCTCTGTTAATTTGGGATATTGCGAGGTTTGAGTCCTCGCGCACCTCGAGGCGTTGTATGCCCATTGATGCGGCCATCCGAAGGCCATGCAACAAGGCCTCGTATTCGGCTGCGTTGTTGGAGTCTGTGAATAATATTTGGAGTACGTATTGGACGATATCTCCCGTGGGGGATGTTAATACGACACCCGCTCCTAGCCCTGCCAACATTTTGGAGCCGTCAAAATGCATAACCCAGTTGGAGTATGTGTCGTACTCTTTAGGGAGTTCGGCCTCTGTCCGTTCGGCGACAAAGTCAGCCAGTACTTGGGATTTAATGGCTTGACGTGGTTTGTATGCGATGTCAAATGGAAGGAGCTCAATGGACCATTTGGCGATCCGGCCCGTGGCGTCCCGGTTGTTAGTTATATCGTTGAGGGGCACTTCGGAAGCCACCATGATCGAACACTCCTGAAAGTAGTGTCGTAGCTTTCAGGATGCCATAAAGACTGCGTATGCTATCTTTTGATAGTGGGGTACCGAGATTTCATGGTGTGAGGACGGTGGATACGTAGTATACAGGCTTCTGGAGCGGAAACTTGTGTCCGTCCTGTTCTCGTTCGATGACGAGTACGGCGCTCACCACTTGGTGTGTTGCTGATATGTATAGGAGCATTTGTTCGCCCACATTTGGCGCGGCCAGGATTGGGTTGCTTGCCAGAAGGGCCTTTATTTCTTCCAGTCTGGTCGTCGCCGCGTGAGGGAGTCCTGGATTAGGGGTGTCCGGATAGCCGAACTATCACCATTGGCCGGACTCCTGGACTATGAAGATACAAGATCGAAGACTCCGTCCCGTGTCCGGATGGGACTTTCCTTGGCGTGGAAGGCAAGCTTGGCGATACGGATATGTATATCTCCTACCATTGTAACCGACTCTGTGTAACCCTAACCCTATCCAGTGTCTATATAAACCGGAGGGTTTTAGTCCGTAGGACGAACAACAATCATACCATAGGCTAGCTTCTAGGGTTTAGCCTCTCTGATCTCGTGGTAGATCCACTCTTGTACTACCCATATCATCAATATTAATCAAGCAAGAGTAGGGTTTTACCTCCATCGAGAGGGCCCGAACCTGGGTAAAAACATCGTCTCCCTTGTCTCTTGTTACCATCCGCCTAGACGCACAGTTCGGGACCCCCTACCCGAGATCCGCCAGTTTTGACACCGACATTGGTGCTATCATTGAGAGTCCCTCTATGTCGTCATCCTTAGGCCCGATGGATCCTTCGATCATCAACAACGACGCGGTCCAGGGTGAGACTTTTCTCCCCGGACAGATCTTCGTATTCGGCGGCTTTGCACTGCGGGCCAATTCACTTGGCCATCTGGAGCACATCGAAAGCTTCGCCCCTGGCCATCAGGTTAGGTTTAGGAGTTTGAACTACACGGCCGACATCCGCAGAGAATTGAGCTTCGACGAATTCGAGCCACAGCCAAGCGCGCCGCACTGTCTCAATGGGCACGATCTAGCTCTGCCGCCGAACAGTGCCCTGGAGGCCGCACCAGCGTCCGCTCCGACCCTTAGCTCGGAGCCGAGTCCGCCGATCGAGGACGAGTGGTTGGACACCGCCTCGGGGGCTATGATCTCTACGGTGATTGAGCCGAACAACATACCTGTCCTTTGCGAATCCCGTGACTCCAAGGTGCCGGACTCTTCTCCGGACTCCGAACCTCCCGCGCCCCGGCCAATCGAATTCGATTGGGCGCCGGTCATGGAGTTCACTGCCGCGGACATCTTTCAGCACTCGCCCTTTGGCGACATCCTGAATTCACTAAAATCTCTCTCTTTATCAGGAGAGCCCTGGCGGACTACTGATGCGGAAGGTTGGGATCGCGGACGGCGAAGAAATTCAACGCCCACCACCACCCACTTTGTAGCCACTTTCGATGATTTAATCGACATGCTCGACTTGACTCCGAAGACATCGGCGGTATGGACGGCGATGCTGGAGGCGACCAAGAACCAGTGCCTACGAGGCACTGGAAGGCCACCTCGTCATCGACATATACATGGTGGACATCCCAAAAGATGGGAGCAGCGATGGAACAGCGGAGGATGACCCTCAGAAACAACTCAAGCGCCCGGCGTCGGGCGCCGCTCTAAATCCCGCCACAGCAAAAGCGATGATTCCGCACGGAGATAATAACACCCGGACGATGCCAAAGACAACCCTCTCCAGCAGGATTTAGCACGGAGGAGGAGAAGCCAGCCCTCATGATAGAGCGGCGGAGCAGGGGAGGTGGAGGGCGATAATTATATGCCTCCCTCCGAAGATGAGGCAAGCCTCGGCGATGGCCAATTTATCGTGCTGAGGATCCCGCCAACAGGAGCGTTTCAAGCGTGGGCTTATGGCCACGACAAGCAGCCTCAAGAAAAGCAGCAGCAGCTTAGAGCTGACCAAGACTTGCTAGGTCGACGGATGGAAGAAGTCCTTGTAGCCGAAGATTACGAACTCGAAGGCCCCTCCAAGAGATACCCAAAACGCAGGCTGCTACCCCAATTAGAGGAAGCAGCAGCCAAACCTACATCACCAGCGCATGATGTGGCCGACCGGCCACCCGTGGTCGCGACAGAGAGGCCTCTAGACCCTCCATTCAAGCCGCACCCCGGCGTCGCTCGAAAAGTACCAAGGCACGGGGAAACGCACCAGACCTGCGAGACATATTGGAGGACAAGGCAAGGCAAACAAGATCGTTCTACGGATCGCGTGGGCGCCCCACGACACGCAAAGATAACCGTCACGCCGGGTACAGCAATTCCGGTCGGGCCGAACACAGTAGACAAAGCTCATTTGAGTTGTGTCGTGATATAGCTCAATACAGAGGCGCCAAGCACCCACTATGCTTCACAGGGCAAGTGATGGATCATCAAATCCCTGAAGGTTTCAAACCCGTAAACATCGAATCATACGATGGCACAACAGATCCTGCGGTTTGGATCGAGGACTACCTCCTCCATATCCACATGGCCCTTGGTGATGATCTACGCCATCAAATACCTCCCACTCAAGCTTAAAGGACCAGCTCGGCATTGGCTTAACAGCCTGCCGCAGAATCAATTGGTTGTTGGGAGGACACGGAAGCCGCATTCCTTGATAACTTCCAGGGCACATATGTGCGACCACCGGACGCCGATGACCTCAGCCACATAATTCAGCAGCGGAAGAATCGACCACACAATTCAGGCACGGTTCCTAACCAAGAAAAATCAAATCGCTGATTTGTCCGGATCACGAGGCCCTTGCAGCCTTCAAACATAACATCCGTGACAAGTGGCTTGCCGGCACCTAGGACAGGAAAAGCGAAATGCATGGCAGCCCTCACAACACTCATGACCGCTTTTGCGAGAGGGACAACTGGCTGGCTCGTAGCAACAACTTGACCAAAAACCCTGGTAGTTCGGATACCAAGGACAGTAATGGCAGGTTCGCGTCGCAACAAGCACAAGCGCCGCGTAACGGCGATAATGCTGAAGATCGGCAGTCAATGCGGGATTCGAGCTCTAAACCCGTCGCGGAAAAAGCTGTTCAAAAGAAATACTCGAGGCCCGTCAATCTGGACCGAATAATCGATCTCGTGCCAAATACATGGCACCCTGAAAACTAGCCAACCACACCAACAGGATTGTTGGGTCTTCAAACAGGCAAGCAAGTTAAATGCGAACTCAATGACAAGGGCTGCATAGCGATGACGAGGAGGAGCCCGGCCGCCCGAACAATAGAGGACGAAGGGCTTCCCCACAAGTGCGGACGGTGAACATGATATCATAACCCACATACCCAAAGGGAGCGGAAGTGTGCACTAAGGGGCGTATATGCGATGGAGCGATCGCCCAGTTCAACCCATGGTCCTCCTGCCCGATCACCTTTGATCGAAGGACCACCCACTAGCATCCGCCACGACGGATTCGCCGCATTGGTTCTTGACCCAATCATCGACGGATTTCACCTCACTAGAGTCACGATGGGCGGCGGTAGCAACCTGAACCTGCTCTATCGGGATACGGTCGCAAAATAGGCATAGACGCCTCAAGTTAAACCCACAAAGACGACCTTTAAAGGTGTCATACAAGGTGTAGAGGCCAATTGTACAGGCTCAGTTACACTCGAAGTGGTCTTGGATCCCGGATAACTTCGAGCGAAGAGTTAATCTTCGACATAGTCCCGTTCTGCAGCGGCTATCACGCACTGCTTGGACGAACCGCATTTGCAAAGTTCAATGCGGTGCCGCACTACACATACCTCAAGCTCAAGATGCCAGGCCCTCGAGGAGTAATCACGGTCAATGGAAACACCGAACGCTCTCTCCGAATGGAGGAGCATACGGCGGCCCTCGCGGCGGAGGTGCAAAGCAGCCTCTCACGGCAATTCTTGAGTCAGTCTACTAAACGTCCGGGCACCGTCAAGCGCGCCCGGAGTAACCAACAACAAGACCGCCTGGCACGATCCGAGCACGCGTAGCAATCCGGCCCCAACCCCAGCCCTCGCGAAATTGCGAAGCCAGTACTATGCGTACATAACTACGCTCTGGAGATACCATGGGCATAAGGGGAGGGGCACGACCACGGCAAGCCCAGAATGCGGCTCAACCGCACCAGGGGCTCCCGATTGTGTCATTCTTTTTCTTTCTTCTTTTCTCTTTATTTCAGGACTCCGTTTTCCAGAAGCCCTGTCCGGCACTAGAATTGCCGAACTCACGATGCAACAGCCAGGGAAGCAGAAAGCTACGTCGAGTGTCCACGTGGTCTCTTCTACGAGCATTATACCCGTTTTACATACCATCCCGCAGCTTACCCCTGGAGGGGGACATGTTAAATAGTCCCATCCCTTGCTTATCGCACTATTTGTATCGTTCTGCTTTCATTGCAGTCCCTTTTTGAATAAACAATACATAGCTTTTGCCTATTATTGCACTCCTTTCTTTATCTATATATATGTTCATTCATGACATGTTGCACCCGTACACTTTGGTACGGCCAATAACCAGGGGCTTAAGTACCCCAAAAATATGGTGTGATAAGTCCGAACACTTTCACAAGTGCGGCACCCGAACTTATAGCATTATATGCATCGGCTCGAATCATGTCTTGGGTCAATAGTTGGGTTTGCCCGGCTCCCATGTTTTGGTACCTTACGTTCCGTTATATCGGCTAAGGTAGCGCTGGGAGAACCACTGCGATTGTGCCCGGTTGAGCTGGGTTGAGCACCTCGGTGGAAAGCTAAAACTGACCGTCATGATAGAGGCGAGAGCGATCGCTGTTCGATAGGTTTTTTCGGTCCCTAAAGACTTATGCCGCTTAGGCGAGGAGTCGGCATTGTCCGTCAAAGGCGTGGATAGCGCCCGAACTTCGGTCTTCGAATACTAGGGGCTTCGCCAAAATTTAAAATTATAGAATTCTATGGCTAAGTGAGAGTGTTCAAGCACTATAGTCCGGTTGCCTTGTTACGTTGCGTTGGCGCCTCCTCGAAGGACCCAAGAATGGGAACAAGAGCGCTCAAGTTTATCCCAACACCCCGTAACTTCGTGGCATGGGGCTGAAGCCAACGATTTGCCATCTCTCAAAATTGATAAACTGCCGCACAGAAGGTAATATTTTAAATTCACAAGCGTTGCTTAGCGCATATGAACAAGTTTTCAGTGTACATGGTAACGAATGCGAGTCTATTCAAAAATTACATCTTTGGAGCATTCACCCGCTATAAGGCGGGCACCCTTCAGGACGCCCTCATAGTACATTTCGTGCTTGCGATGCTCCTTGCCCTTCGGTGGCCCGTCCGTCAAAAGCTTCTCAGCATCCAGCTTGCCCCAGTGCACTTTAGCACGGGCAAGGGCCCGACGGGCACCTTCAATGCAGACGGAGCGCTTGATGACTTCAATCCATGGACAAAGCGTCCACCAGCCGCCGCACTAGCCAAGTAGCTCCTGGGCATGGCTTCCAATGGCCACGGCCAATTATGAGGCCCTTCATGGCCTGTTCGGCGACCTTGTGGAGCTCGACCAGCTGCTTCACTGGTCGCTCGAGGGCACCGGATGTCCGACCTCGGCATCTTGAGACCAGAACACCTTTTCCGTCGAGCTCCCCTCCTTGGCGTGGTAGAACGTGGCAGCATCAGACACACTACGGGGCAGATCTGTGAATGCTCCTGGAGAGCTCCGGATTCGGGTAAGTAATAGATAATCCACTTTCACATGCTTGCTTTGCATAAAGAATCCCTTACCAGCCGCTATCTTCTTTAATGATTCAATTTCCTGGAGGGATTTTTGGGCTTCGGCCTTAGCGGCTTTGGCACTCTCAAGAGCCGAGGCGAGCTCGGACTCTCGAGTCTTGAGTCACGCTCCAAACTCGTGTTTTCCACGACAGCCGGAGCTCTTGCCGCACCTCCGCCACCCGCGCCTCCTGCTTCTCTCGCTCGGTGTGCTCATGGCATGCTTTGCTTCGGCCGTGGACACCGCTTCCTTTAGGGTCGCCACCTCGTTTGTGGCCCCTACAATACCCACGTTAGTCCTGTCATTTTTTGCAACCAAATCCTTTCTATAAGGTATTACTTTAATAAGGTATTACTTACCTTCCTTGTCCTCGAGCTGCTTCTTGGCAAGGCCGAGCTCGTTCTCGGACCGCTCGAGGCTCTGCTTCAATGCATTGACCTCCATGATCGGTCTGGCGAGGTCGATAGCGCAGCCTGCATTCCCATATTGACATACTTATGTTAGACTCCTGCGTATATCTTTTTAGATCCTCAGTTCGGGTTTTCTTTTCGAACACCGAACTAAGCATCAGGGGCAAATGTCTATGCGGTAATATTTTTACATATTCTAAACTTACATCAAAGCCTATTAGAAGGCTGGTACAGGCTTCAGTTAGCCCGCTCTTGCCGGACTGAACTTTCTGGATCACCACACTCATAACAGTGCGGTGCTCCTCGTCGATGGAGGCGCCGTTAAGCGCCTCCAGCAAGCTATCCGGTGCCTCCGGATGGACGGAGGTCACCGGCGTCTCAGTCTTGCCCTTCTTACGAAGGGGCCGCTTGCCGGACTTCGGAACCACTGAAGGTTCTGGTGCGGAGTCCTGCACAGGGCCGGACTTAGAGCCCTCTGGGGTTTCGCCCCCTTTGTGCCCGGAGTCCGGGAGGTCGCCTTGCGGTGCCTCCAGAACCACCTCCTCCTGGTGGGGCCCCTTTTGGGACTCCATCGCGGTGTCGTCTGCGTCACGAGGAGAGGAGGCGGTCGGAAGTGAAGTACTATTCACATCCGACGAATCCAGGGAGCCGCTCGACGAAGCGGCGAGCTCGTCCTTGGGCGGGCCACATAGTTATATTCGGCGTTAGAAGACACTATACGACAAATAAAAAGTCATGAGCTATTCCGGAGTCCGGACACTTACGATCTCGCCAGGGGCTTGGCCCTTGGTAGCCACTCCTCCTGGTCGTTGTCGACGTTGGTGGAGAAGTCCGGAGGAAGGGTCCTTCCTTTCTTGGACCCTCCGGCCTCCCTAGTCGGGGCGGCCTTCCTTTTCTTCTCTCCCCCCGCTGGGGGAGAGGCTTCTTTTTCCTCCTCCTCGTCCTCAGGGGAGGATTCCGCCTCAGAGTCGTCGGACGATGAGTCCGACAGCACTGGCGCCGGGATCTCCTTCAGTTCCGTGGCCTTCTTCTCCGGCACCACGTGAGGTGCCGGAGCCAGCAGTCCCGTCAATCGGGCGTCTGCTGGGTCTTCTGGCAAGGGAGCCGGACAGTTAACCTGCCCGGACGTGTTACGCCAGTCCTGTCAAAGGTAAGGGAGTTTAGATCCCACATAGAGTCAAACTATGAAAAACAAGAGTCCTGTAAAGGGCAAAATAGCTTACCTCGGTAGCTTGGCGCTGCGAGCTGAATCCACGATCTTCGGTAGCGGATGTGGGAGCCTCGGCGCCCTTGAACAGCACCTTCCAGGCATCTTTGTATGTAGTGTCGAAGAGCCTTTTCAGAGTTTGGTGCTGTGCCGGATCGAACTCCCACAATTTGAAGGCCCGTTGTTGGCATGGGAGGATCCGGCAGATGAGCATAACCTGGACTACATTGACAAGCCTGAGATTCTTGTCCACCAGGGTTCGGACGCAGGTTTGGAGTCCGGACAGCTCTTCCGAATCACCCCATGTCAGGCCCATCTCTTTCCATGATGTGAGCCATGTGGGGAAGCCGGATCAGAATTCGGGGGCCGCCTCCCATTGAGAGTCGCGCGGTTCGGTGATGTAGAACCACCTCGATTGCCACCCCTTTATGGTCTCCACAAAGGAGCCCTCGAGCCATAGTACTTTGGCCATCTTGCCAACCATGGCACCTTCGCACTCCGCTTGGCGGCCGCCCACTACCTTCGGCTTGACATTGAAGGTCTTCAGCCATAAGCCGAAGTGGGGCTGGATGTAGAGGAAGGCCTCGCACACGACGATGAACGCCGAAATGTTGAGGATGAAATTCGGGGCCAGATCGTGGAAGTCCAGGCCGTAGTAGAACATGATCCCCCGGACAAATGGGTGAAGCGGAAAACCTAGTCCGCGAAGGAAGTGGGTGAGGAACACCACCTTCTCATGGGGCCTGGGGGTGGGAATGAGCTTCCCCTCATCGGGGAGCCGGTGCGCGATGTCGCTGGACAAGTATCCGGCCTTCCGCAACTTTTTGACTTGTCCCTCCGTGACGGAGAAGACCATCCACTTGCCTCCCGCTCCGGACATGGCTGGAGGAGGTTGAGGAGGGATGTGCGGACTTGGGCGCTGGAGCTCGAGTGCGCGGAAATGGATGAGCAAAGGAGGAAGAAGGCGTAGGTGAAAAGGTGGATCCTTATCCCCTTATAAGGATGGACGAAGCTATGTGTCCCCCGCCAGCCTGGTAATACTCGCTTATCTCCCAAGCGCCATAATCGATGGCGCGGTTGGGTTACCCACGTCCGTATTGATGGGAATCCCGGAATAAGGGGGCACGATCTCCGCTCTGATAAGACGTGCCAAGGAAACTGCCTCGCTAAATGCGCTAAGGTGGAACAGTAAAAACGATTCGTATAAAGGCCTGGCCGTGGTGTGATGTCACGCCGCGGAATACGTCAGCAGATCTGTGCAAAGGTTATTCTCTCTACGGTGGTATGTGGAACTTGTTTTGCAGAACTGGACACAATCCTTGTGTTCAAAATCTTCTATGAAGTATTCGGAGGAGGAACCCGCCTTGCAATGCCGAAGACAATATGCGCGCCGGACTCGTCGTCATTGAAGCCTGGTTCAGGGGCTACTGAGGGAGTCCTGGATTAGGGGGTGTCCGGATAGCCAAACTATCACAGTTGGCCGGACTCCTGGACTATGAAGATACAAGGTTGAAGACTTCGTCCCGTGTCCGGATGGGACTTTCCTTGGCGTGGAAGGCAAGCTTGGCGATACGGATATGTAGATCTCCTACCATTGTAACCGACTCTGTGTAACCCTAACCCTATCATGTGTCTATATAAACCGGAGGGTTCTAGTCCGTAGGACGAACAACAATCATACCATAGGCTAGCTTCTAGGGTTTAGCCTCTCTGATCTCGTGGTAGATCCACTCTTGTACTACCCATATCATCAATATTAATCAAGCAGGAGTAGGGTTTTACCTCCATCGAGAGGGCCCGAACCTGGGTAAAAACATCGTGTCCCTTGTCTCCTGTTACCATCCGCCTAGACGCACAATTCGGGACCCCCTACCCGAGATCCGCCGGTTTTGACACCGACACCGCGTCTGTCCACTCGAATTTATCGGTGCACCGTAGAAGGCGATAAAGTGGCAGCGCCTTCTTCCCCAATCTGGAGATAAAGCGGCTTAAAGCTGCCACGCACCCAGCAAGCTTCTGGACCTGTTTAAGTTCGATTGGAGTTAGGTGAAATATATAAGCACCATAAATAGCAACAATCTGGAGATGAAAACTTATTTCACCGAGAGGACAAATGAAGAACTTGGGTCATTTATAAGCACCATAAATAGCAACAATCCATAGGGAAAACTTTAGGTGAAATATAACCCAAGATAACTCCAATGAAGAGATTGATGGATTTAAATATCTCATTCTTGACAACAAGTGAATCATGAAACATGAATGAAACTGTCAAAATGACATAACACCACCTCAAAAGATAAGGTCGAAAGAATTGCACTTCGGAATGCAAGATGAAGAAATGCTTGAACTCCTCCAAACAAAACATGTGTTGAACACCATGATTATTTTTGAGTAAAGCTTGGCGGGTCATAACTTCGAGAGAAACTTGAAGGACAATTCGAGAAAGAAATGAATCCTTGACGAACCACCATGTAGAGCCTCCATGAAGAACTCCGGTAATAAAAGGATGATAGAAATAAAGAGAAGTTGACAACACAAGGTGAAACCTTGCAGTGATAAGATGAAGCTTTGAAATGATATAACCGAGAAAACTTGGAACTCCGGAAAAGAAAATATGAAGCATCTCGAACCGAGAATGTGATATGATGATGGGCTCAGAAGAATCAAACTGAAAAGACTCCTGAATTGCTCCGGACGGGTGAAAAGAATTCTCACAATCTAAAACCATTATGAGAGGATGGCATCAAACTAGAACCATGAATCTTGAAGAGAATGGAGCAAGATTTAAGAGAAACTCTTCTTTGGTCTTCAAATGTTGAGAATGACGATGAGAAACACCAGCATGAATTGTTGAGGCACTCCGGAATGAAAATTAGAAAGGTTGAACCAACGATGAAAAGAATTTGAAAGATCTTGGAGAAAGACATTTGACTGATGACAATTCATTCTTACGTCAAACTTCGAAAAGAATTTGGGAATAGCTCCAAGAAAATTAAAAGAGTCAGGTAAGATCCTGGAAAAAGACCTGTGGGTTAGGGCCCACTCAAAAGAAACACCGTTGAACGATTGCTTAGGAAGAGATAATGCACCGGTTGATTTAAATGGCTTGAATGAGATAGCATCCTCAAAAGAACTTGAGTGAATTGAGAATGGGAACTTGAATCTTCTGAGATATCTTCATCACTCCCAACCAAATGAATAGCGAGAAGTGAATGATTAGGAGATACACCGGCATGAGAAAGCATTGTGAAAAGAGGAAAAGGGATAAGATCAACACCGAAATCTTGAATTAAATCCACCGGAGAAGAAAGGAACGAAGAATAATAAACTCGAAGCTTCCTTTAGCATCTTCATGAGAATGACCGGATAAGAGCATTGAGGAAAAGAATGAAGAGACTTCACATCCATACGATGGATATTTGATTAAGAAATCTGAGTCCTTGAAGAAAAGGGTGGGAGGGCGGGAAAAGAAAGACAACTTGGGGGCGAATGAAACGAACAACGTTGAGAAAAGCTTAGAATTGATCTCGCGAATGTTGAAATGATCGGATCCACTTGAACAGAAGCACGTCGGTTGGAAAGGAATTAACATGGCAACCTCCATGATCAAGAAGGATTATTGTTCACATAGAAATATGAGAACACCGTTTAGGGAAGGTATGGAGTCAACACTTGGCATTGAAGCAACTCGAATACCACAAAAACAAAACAAAAACAAAGGATTTGGCTTGTGGAATAAGCCGGAAACAAACATATGATAGATCCCATATCGTATCATGTGTGTGTTGGAAAGATAATCTAGGAGCTACTTGAATTCCCACTTATAAACTCCCGAAACTTTCTGGTTATGCAATCTGGTGTTGGGGATACAGGGGACACAAAATATATCACCCAAACTAACAATACCTAGATCCAGCTGTATCCATCCTTCAACACATAACCAAGAAACCTTCGGAAATCGTTTACCTCAACCTTCGAAAAGCATCCGTTATACGAGTTATGGAAATACTCTCGAGCTCGCCCCAGTACTGGTTTATCGAGGTTATCTCACCAACAACTGCATAAAAGAGATTTTCGATGTCGGCAAAGCTCGGTATTCCGAATCGCAACGATAAAATTGTGACGACAACACCTCGGAGCTCAACTCCCGGACACCGCCACAACCCCTAAATGTCGAGGCACCAAGAATAATGTTCTCGTCACAAAACCATCGGAACGATTCCAAGATACCCGCGTGATCCTAAAAAAATTAGTGAAATTTGAGGAGAGAAGAGTCAAAACTTCTCGTCGAGACCTCACCAGAGCGCGACGAAGGGACCGAGGAGTAAAAAAATCCTACTCTCGATATATAATCCTAAGACTCAAAACATTTTTGTTCTAGACTCAACAACGCCAGCAAACAAACAAGCAGGGGGCTCCTAAGTCGGGGATGGCTCTGATTACCAACTTGTAACACCCTCAATGCGGCTATATCTCCCACGTGTCGAAGCACGACTTAGAGGCATAACCGCATTGAAAGCAATGTCGCAAGTGAAGTAATCATAACACAACCCATTTAATACATAAGGGAAAGAGATACATAGTTGGCTTACAATCGCCACTTCACACAATACATGAGTAAAACATTACATCATACAGATACAATCAAGGTCCGACTACGGAACCTAAATAAAAGAAGACTACCCCAAATGCTACACAGATCCCCGATCGTCCCAACTGGGCTCCACTACTAATCAACTGAAACGAAACAACACAATGAACAAGATCTTCATCGAGCTCCTCCTTGAGCTCGGATTAAATCCACCTGCACGGTTTAATCGGCACCGCAAACTGGTTTTGGAAGTATCTGTGAGTCACGGGGACTCAGCAATCTCACACCCGCGAGATCAAGACTATTTAAGCTTATAGGTAGGACAGAGTTGTGAGGTGGAGCTGCAGCAAGCGACTAGCATATATGGGGGCTACATTCGCAAAAGAGAGCGAGAAGAGAAGCAAGGCACGGTCGTGAAGCTAGTAGCGATCAAGAAGTGATCCTGAAACTACTTACGTCAAACATAACTCCAACACCGTGTTCACTTCCCGGACTCCGCCGAGAAGAGACCATCACGGTTACACACGCGGTTGATGTATTTTAATTAAGGTCAACTTCGGGTTTTCTACAACCGGACATTAACAAATTCCCATCTGCCTCATAACCGCGGGCACGACTTTCGAAAGATAATACCCTGCAGGGGTGTTCCAACTTAGCCCATTATAAGCTCTCACGGTCAACGAAGGATATTTCTTCTACCGGGAAGACCCGATCAGTCTCGGAATCCCGGACTACAAGACATCTCGACAATGGTAAAACAAGACCAGCAAAGCCGCCCGAATGTGCCGACAAATTCCGATAGGAGCTGCACATATCTCGTTCTCAGGGCACACCGGATGAGCAGTCCGTACAACTAAAACCAGACCCCAAGTTTCCTTGAGGGGGCGCTGCAAAGCGCTCTAGTTTGGGCCAACACTCAGGGTTAAATAAAGATGACCCTTGAGTCTGCAGAACCCAAGGGAAAAAGGCTTTGGTGGCAAATGTTAAAACCAATGTTGGGCCTTGCTGGAGGAGTTTTATTCAAAGCGATCTGTCAAGGGGGTCCCATAAATCACCCAACCGTGTAAGGAACGCAAAATCAAGGAACATAACACCGGTATGACGGAAACTAGGGCGGCAAGAGTGGAACAAAACACCAGGCATAAGGCCGAGTCTTCCACCCTTTACCAAGTATATAGATGCATTAATTAAATAAGATATATTGTGATATCCCAACAAGTAAACATGTTCCAACAAGGAACAACATCTCCATGTTCCAACAAGGAACAAACTTCATCTTCACCTGCAACTAACAACGCTATAAGAGGGGCTGAGCAAAGCGGTAACATAGCCAAACAACGGTTTGCTAGGAAAGGATGGTTAGAGGCTTGACATGGCAATATGGGAGGCATGATAAGCAAGTGATAGGCATCGTAGCATAGGCATAGCAAAAGAGCGAGCATCTAGCAAGCAAAGATAGAAGTGATTTCGAGGGTATGGTCATCTTGCCTGAAATCCCGCAAGGAAGAAGAACGAGTCCATGAAGAAGACAAAAGGATGTAGACGAACGAATCCTCACAACTCCGGAACGAAACCGAAGCTAACGCGAGAAGCAAACCGGAAGGAAGCAAACGACATAGTAAACAACCATCACATACACATGGCATGATGCACAACCAAGTATGATGCATGTCCGGTTTAAATAGCATGGCATGGCAATATGCACAAACAAAACTACAAGTTAAATGGAGCCCAATATGCAACGAGTTGCATATTGACGAAACACCACATCAATTATTTAGTTCACTCCCGATTAGGTACTCAACAATATTAAATATTGGTTAACATGGCAAGAGGTGAAGCATAACAAAACTATACCATCTAAACAATTTAAATGGGGCCGGATATAACAAACAACAAATCTGGTAAATCCCCATATGCATTTAGCAAATTAATGGAAACAACAAATATAAACATTTAAATGTTGTTATCATGATCACGGATGACATGTGCAAGTTTTAAGCAATTTTATGAAAATGTCGACATGAGCATGTTATGAAGCATTTGTCGTCATGGCGGAAACGAAAAAGGGTGCCACGGCAATGACAACGGAAATGGTGCCATGGCAACATTCCGGTTCCGATAACTCAATTGAGATGCCGGTGCAAAGGAAAGTGTGGATGTGCAGAACATGCAAAGATGGTGGGTGATCCCGGATACCGGTTCCCATGGGTCGACGGCATGGCAACCGAGGAGGAACGCGCAAGGAACAACTCGGACACGGTTTCAACATGAGTATCTCATACAACATGCATTCGTTCGCGGGTGTCATCTCGGGGTTATACCTTCGAAGCGTGCATTTTCGAGGCGGTTCACAAATGTCAAGGGAAGTAGTCGTTCTCGCGACGGTAGTGGTTCACGTTTCGTAGTCGTACACATTCCGTAGATGTTCGAGGTCACGTCAAGGAACTTGACGTCCACGGGGTCTTCAAGGTCGACGGTAGTGGTACACACGTCTTCGTGGAAGTAGTGGTTCACTTTTTGAAGAGGAACTTGACGAATCCGATGTCTCCGAGGGCGATGGCAGTGGAACTTGGTGCTTGCGCTGCATGGGTCCTCGGCGATGGTAGTGGTACACGCATGTAGACGAACTTGACGAGTCATCGTCATCCTCGTACTTGGCGAATCCCACAGCGGCGGTAGAGGTACACTTGACGGTCTTGGGTCTACATGATTTGATTTGGATGCATTCGGGGACGTCTCAGTTGTTCAACGTAGAGGCCGGAGTTGCGGGCGTTGGTGGCGGGGCCGGTCGAGGATGCTGTCTCTTGATGGATCTGAAGGAGGAGACGGCACGCGAGGATGAGGTCGGGGATGGGTCGTCGAGGCTGGAACCAGGGTGGAGGCGCACTGGAGGAGGCTCGAGGCGCGCTGGTGGTGGTGGTGCTCGCGGGTGCAAGGCGGCCGGTGCTGGGGCTCCGGCGAACTCCGACCAAAACGTAGGGGACGAGCAGCGCGGGGCTCCTGCTGGGCGCGGAGGACGACGGATGCGGGCGCAGGTGCTCGAGGAGCTCCTCTCCTCGAGCGCTCGGGCGACGGGGACTTGGCGAGGAGGAGGCGCGGGAATACCGGTTCCATCCGGGAACGAGGCGGGGCGAGCTGGGCGGCCTGGACTCGCCGGCCGGAGGAGCGACATGGCATGGATTCGGGCGCCATGGGAGGCAAGGCGTGGGGCGTGTGTGAGCGGCGCAGGAGGATGGCGCAGGGGAGAAGGCGCGGACGACCGAGCTCGCCGGAGGGCGCAGGGACGAGCGGGATCGGGCACGGGGTGAAGGAGGATGGGGATGAGGCGCTCGGGCCTTGCAGCGCGGGGAGCTCCTCTCCCTAGCGATGTGTGCGATGCGTGGTGGCGGCGCGAGGGAATGAGGAGGAGGGATCGAGGGAGAGATGCTGAGGGGATCGAGCAGGGGGGTTCGGGCTAGGGTTTAGGAGGGTTAGGAAAGAAAGAAAAGGTTAGGGAAAGAATATGCGCAAGGGGTTAATTTCCCTGGACTCACAAAAATAAGCTTGATCCAAGAAAATAGAAAGTGAGCGTGGGCGTGGAGTTGAATTCCACCTCATTTGAATTTAATTCAAATGAGTGTGAGAAAGAAGTGGGTATGATTGAAAGATTAAATTCGAACTCATTTGATTTAAATTCAAATGATTTGAATAGGAAGTGAGGGTTGGGAAGGTCCAAAAATGTTGAGGCTAAACCCTAGAAGCTAGCCTATGGTTATGATAATGTGTGTCCGCCTATCCGGACTATCTCCGGTTTATATAGACACCGGAGAGATCTAGGGTTACATGGAATCGGTAACATAAAAAGGAATCTACACGATTGATCGCCAAGCTTGCCTTGCATGCCAAGGAGAGTCCCATCCGGACACGTAGAGGGTCTTCGGTCTTCACATCTTCATGGACCATCAGTCCGGCCCATGGCTAACAGGCCGGACGCCCGAGGACCCCTTAGTCCAGGACTCCCTCAGTCAAATCATCAGGCTCATGACCTGAAGACTGCAAGTTTGAATCCTATCCCCGCCTAATCATAGTCAAAATCTGATTTTAATCCTGGCTCAGAAGGAACGCTAGCTATATGCTTAACACATGCAAGTCGAACGTTGTTTTCGGGGAGCTAGGCAGAAGGAAAAGAGGCTCCTAGCTAAAGTTGTCTCGCCCTGGTTCAAAACTATAGGGCACGCGCTACTGCTTTGACCTAACGGCCTCCGTTTGCTGGAATCGGAATAGTTGAGAACAAAGTGGCAAACGGGTGTGTAACGCGTGGGAATCTGCCGAACAGTTCGGGCCAAATCCTGAAGAAAGCTCAAAAGCGTTGTTTGATGAGCCTGCGTAGTATTAGGTAGTTGGTCGGTAAAGGCTGACCAAGCCAATGATGCTTAGCTGGTCTTTTCGGATGATCAGCCACACTTGGATCGATACGGCCCGGACTCCCACGGGGCCAGCGTGGGGAATCTTGGACAATGGGCGAAAGCCCGATCTAGCAATATCGCGCGTGAGTGAAGAAGGGCAATGCCGCTTGTAAAGCTCTTTAAATCGAGTGTGCGATCATGACAAGACTCGAGGAAGAAGCCCGGCTAACTCCATGCCAGCAGCAGCGGTAAGACGGGGGCAAGTGTTCTTCGAAATGACTGGGCGTAAAGGGCACGTAGGCGGTGAATTGGGTTGAAAGTGAAAGTCGCCAAAAAGTGGCGGAATGCTCACGAAACCAATTCACTTGAGTGAGACAGAGGAGAGTGGAATTTCATGTGTAGCGGTGAAATCCGTAGATCTACGAAGGAACGCCAAAAGCGAAGGCAGCTCTCTGGGTCCCTACCGACGCTGGGGTGTGAAAGCATGGGGAGCGAACAGGATTACATACCCTGGTAGACCATGCCGTAAACTATGAGTCTTCGCCCTTGGTCTACGCGGATCAGGGGCCCAGCTAACGCGTGAAACACTCCGCCTGGGGAGTACGGTCGCAAGACCAAAACTCAAAGGAATTGACGGGGGCCTGCACAAGCGGTGGAGCATGTGGTTTAATTCGATACAACACGCAAAACATTACCATCCCTTGACATATGAACAACAAAACATGTCCTTAACAAGATGGTACTGAATTTCATACAGGTGTTGCATGGCTATCGTCAGCTTGTGTCGTGAGATGTTTGGTCAAGTCCTATAACGAGCAAAACCCTCGTTTTGTGTTGCTGAGACATGCGCCTAAGGAGAAATTGCCACCGAGTGACGTGCCAGCGCTACTACTTGATTGAGTGCCAGCATGTAGCTGTGCTTTCAGCAAGAATTTCACCATTGGGAGCCGGTGCCTTTCGAAGCACTTTCACGTGTGAACTGAATTCGTCTTGCCCAAGACCCACGGAGACCTACCTATAGTGACGTCAAAGTACCAGTGAGCATGGAGGTTTGGTTGAAATTCGTTACGACAACGTCGAGTTGGGGGCGGAGGAAGACTCGGCATGAAGGCCAGAAAATGGTGTGGAACGCAGTGGCAATAGTACGCGCCCCGCTCTGAAACAAAGAAAAAGGTACGTGCCGCACTCACGAGGGACTGCCAGTGAGATACTAGAGGAAGGTGGGGATGACGTAAAGTCCGCATGGCCCTTATGGGCTGGGCCACACACGTGCTACAATGGCAATGACAATGGGAAGCAAGGCTGTAAGGTGGAGCGAATCCGGAAAGATTGCCTCGGTTCGGATTGTTCTTTGCAACTCGGGAACATGAAGTTGAAATCGCTAGTAATCGCGGACCAGCATGCCGCGGTGAATACGCATTCGGCCTCGTACACACCCCCGTCACACCCTAGGAATTGGTTTCGCCAAGCATCGGACCAATGATCACCCATGACTTCGTGTACCACTAGTGCCACAAAGGCCTTTGGTGGTCTTATTACGCATACCACGGTGGGGTCTTTGACTGGGGTGAAGTCGTAACAAGGTAGTCGTAGGGGAACTTGTGGCTGGATTGAATCCTTCGCGATGGAAATGCCCTCGCCTACTTGACTAAACTAAGGACCTCAACGGTATAAACATGTAGATTTTCTACTTTTCCATTTTCCTTCTTGTTTATCAATCTCCAATCAAGACAAACCGGGCACTACGGTGAGATGTGAAAACACCCAATCCCATTCTGATCTCGATATATATGTGGAATCATCTTGCGCCATATGTACTAAAATTGTTCGGGAGACATGGTCAAAGCCCGGAGAAAGAGCAAGAAAACGGATGCGCTAACGCGCAACGGCTTTCGTGCTAGTTGCTCCAAAAATCATATAAAAATCAAGCAAGAAAACTAAACAAAGCATTAGCGCATTGGACTCGAAATACAAATTGTGCTAGCTGACAAAGAAAAAACAGAATATATCAAAGAAATATTGGTTCTGACTGGTCGGTAAAAGGACTCTAAATCCTTTGAGTGGTTCGATTCCACAACAAAACAAAGAATGAAATGAATGAATGAAAGCCATGACCATGCCTCCAAAGAGGAAGATCGAGGAACCGTGCCGCGCCCTGGTTCATGGGATCCTAACCGCGATGGGGAGATTAGATATTATTCTTTCGTAAGTCCATCCAATGGAGATAGGTTGAGGAGAAAGAAAGGAGAAAACTAAAGAGAAATATGGACAGTAGATTGACAAGATCCGAATCAAATAAGAAAAACGTAGCTATTTCATCAAATCCGATTGTGTGGGTGTGAAGTGGAAAATTCTGCTCGGGCCGGCAGCGGCATAGGACTGAAAATCCTCTTCGCCGGGCCTTTTGGACTCGAAATCCAAACGGAGAGAGTGGTTCGAATCCACCTCAGAACGAATAATGGAAAAGGCATCGAGCGGGTGCAAGCTCGAGGAGCTAGGAAGGATGGGAGAAAGCTTGACTGAACTACTCGAACTTTTTGTTTGAAAAAGAGGAAATAGCTCAGTTCGAAAGAGGGTTGAGGTTCATCGGTTAGTGTGCACCAAAGGATGAGGTTTCTTTCCCATCCTACAAATTAAAACCGTTCTAGCTTGATACTGCGATATCGTCAAATCATCCAACGAAGCAAGGAAACCATTTCGGTGGCGGTAATGGCCTCCAGTAGTTTTCTATGGAACCATACCACTATGGTCATCTATATGATTAGACCGTGCTGCTTCACTAGACTTTCCTGAACCATCCATTTGATCCCCACGGTCGTGACACCACTTTCTAAACAAAAGTTTCCAAAATCCAATGCGGAACCAAGCAGTAAGAGAAATTCATCATGGTAATTATTAGTCAAAAACCAAAGTGGCACAGAGAGAACGGAGAGTCAGTTACAATGAAAAAATTGTTGAGGAATCATGTTGAAAGAACAACATTCTGTGTCATAAATATCGATATAGAGATTTTTCATGTATCGACCCTTTTGATTCAATTATGAAAGTACGCTGTCTTGGACTTGCACCCCTAGTTACGCAGAAGTGCAAGCACGTGAAGCGGATGACCGGACCTTACCAACATACTCAAAAAGTATTCTATATCGGGTCTCATGCTTTGACAAGCAGTGTTTCCAGCCTAGCTGTGTCAAATCGGGTGAAGTGTGCTTCTAGGTTCGGCTGGTAGAGCGGGGACTGAAAATCCTCTTTAGTTTCACGCATGCGACTCTAAATCCCAATTGCACTAGCTCGTCTGCTTGATTCCACAATGTAATCTAACAATGAATGAATGTGGGCGGTCAACTGTAAGCATGTGCCCAAGAAAGAAAGGACTAGGAGGGATTGAGAGAAGCTTTCACAATGGAAAATGAAAAAAGCATATCGTTCTTAGAAATTCTGGAATTTGACTCGATTAGAGCTATGGTTTAGCATCAAGAGGGAAGTTTTGTAAAAGCAACAGAAGAATTGCTCGAGATACCCGTGAGCGATATAACTTGGTTCGTGTTATAAATGCTCGCTAAACCTATTGATGGGAGAGGCGAAATTTTAGCTTCCGAATCTCGCTTAATTGAATCTCCTGCTCCAAGTAGAATTTCCAAGCGCTCAGATACTAACCTCTTCAAACAGGGCTTATTGCTATCAATACGATGATCCCTATAGGGCGCGGTCAGCGAGAGTTCATTATTGGGGATGACAGACCGCAAAACAGCAAGAGCTATAGATACAATTCTCAATCAAAAGGTCAAGGTGTAATATGTGTTTATGTAGCTATCGGTCAAAGAGCATCCTCCATAGCTCAAGTAGCAACTACTTTCCATGAGGAGGGGGCCATGGAATACACTATTGTAGTAGCTGAAATGGCGGATTCACCTGCTACATTACAATACCTCACTCCTTATACGGGAGCAGCCCTGGCTGAGTATTTTATGTACCGCGAACGGCATACTTTAATAATTTATGATGATCTCTCCAAACAGGCACAAGCTTATCGCCAAATGTCCCTTCTATTAAGAAGACCTCCTGGCCATGAGGCTTATCCAGGGGATGTTTTTATTTGCATTCACGCCTTTTAGAAAGAGCCACTAAATTAAATTCTCTTTTAGGCGAAGGAAGTATGACCGCTTTACCAATAGTTTTTTTTTTTGAAACCTGTGACAGTGGGAGAGGCTCCCACTGTGATATATATTACCTTTCAAACATTTACATTACATTGTACATGGTTTTTACAAAGGACAACCCTGGCCACTTTGTGGCAAGGGGTGGTAAGACTAGCAAAAGTAAACTACTCAGAAGGAAGGGAGTCTAATAAAAGGAAAATGAAGTCCTTCATATTTTCTTTCACCCTATACTGAAGAAGACCAAGGTCTGTTTTAAATCTATCTAGCTAAGAGTTGTAGGAGGGGTTGATGTGTCTGGATAGTTTGTCATTCCTCTCCTTCCAAATGCTCCAAGATGCTTGAAGTAATGCCTCCAAGAACATAGGTTTATTCCAGTTTTTCTTGGCCGTTTCCAACCAGGGTAGTCGCATGGTATGTTGTTCTGGATTCATCCCAAGTATGGACCAGCAGTATTTACTAAATGGACATTTGAGGATCATGTGATCAACATCCTCTTGGGCATGACCACAGAGGAGGCAGCTTAGAACATTATAATGTCTTCTCTTGAGCATGTCTCTAGTATTGAGGCGATCGGAGAGGAGAAGCACGCCAAAAACTTTTATCTTGACTGTAACTTTTGATTTCCACAACCAATGGTAGGTTTTGTGAGCTTTGACATCTCTGAAGCAGAATTTATAGAACCTTCTAGCAGTGTATTCAGTGGTCCCCCAGGTATAAGATCAAATATCCCTTATGTTGTGACCATTGTCTAAGGTGACGTCGGCCACAAGGCGTTGAATGTCTCTGACCTTAGCATGCGCTTGCATGGATAAAGGAAGGTGAAACACCTCACTGAGGGAGGTGATACTAAGAAATTTGTTGCACGGATATATCTTCATTTCGAGCAAAGGAGAAGGCCCTTGGGTGAGAGTCAGATAAGATATGTTCAAGCCATAGATCTTTCCACATGAGGACGTTGTCGCCACGGTAAATCTCCACTTTGGATATGCCACGATAGATTGGAGTTAACTTAAGGACATCTCGCCACCAAAATGAGCCACAAGGGTCGGAAGCATGTGGTATCTTGTCTGAGTAATAAGTAGACCAAATGAGGTCAACCCAAGGGAGATCATGATGGTTGTAAAATTTGTGTAGGTATTTGAGGAGGAGGGCGTCACTTTGGATCTTTAAATTGATGATCCCAAGGCCTCCACTTTCTTTTGGGCGACAAATCCTATCCCAGGCAACCAAGGAGTTGCCTTTCTCCCCTTGCTCAGTTTTCTTTGTCTAGAGGAATTTCCGACGAATCTTATCAAGAAGCTCCAAAATTTTCGGAGCAAACTTCAACGTGCATAAGGCGAAGATGGTAAGTGAGGTGATGACTGTGTTTAGTAAAGATAGCTTTGCTCCATACGACATCATCGCCAAAGTAGAAGTCATTCTTCGTTCAACAGAGCACACCAGTGGCATTAAGTCTTGAATGGTTGAGACTCAATCTGGAGACGTTTCGGCCTATATTCCTACTAATGTAATCTCCATTACAGATGGACAAATATTCTTATCTGTGGATCTATTCAATGCCGGAATTCGACCCGCTATTAATGTGGGTATTTCTGTTTCCAGAGTAGGATCCGTGGCTCAAATTAAAGCCATGAAACAAGTAGCTGGCAAATCCAAATTGGAACTAGCTCAATTCGCAGAGTGACAAGCCTTTGCACAATTCGCCTCTGCTCTCGATAAAACAAGTCAGAATCAATTGGCAAGGGGTCGATGATTAAGGGAATTGCTTAAACAATCCCAGGAAAATCCTCTCCCAATGGAAGAGCAGATAGCTACTATTTATACCGGAACAATAGGATATCTTGATTCGTTAGAAATTGAACAGGTAAAGAAATAGTTCAATCACCCCAAGCGCCGAAATCCTCAAATGGAGAGCGCGCAAGTCTCACACTCTTTCTCTCTCACTGTCTCTCTGTCTTTCAGATTTTCCCTCAGAGCTGATACAATGAAATATTATTATGTAAGGGAGCTGATGCACAGGATTCAGTTGTGAATTCTGATTTCTCCGATCGAACCAAAGGAGATGGATAGAATAATTCACTGGTGCAATGGAGCAGCAAACCTTCATAGAAAAGTGAGAGGGTATACCTAGAAATGATGAAATCAACCAGCACCGCCTTGCTAATTGAATAAAGAAAGATGCCACTACTTTCCGAATGAACAATGAGAGTCCCGAACAATGGGAGAATGGAGCTTCCGCCTATGAACTAATCGCTAGACTATATCGTATCGAGCTCAAAGGTTTGTGCAACTTATCTATCAAGCCACACTTCTTTACTTCGAGATAGCGCATTCCACACTTCTTTACTTCACTATAGAAGTAGGATCCCAGCCCACAATACAATTAGTAGTTTACTTAACTGATGTAAAGAGTTTCCCCTGCCTGCCCCTACTATTAATTGATAATACATAAATGATCTCGGGCTACTGTTGGGTAGCCGGGCCCACTAGAATTCAAGTGCTTTCAATATGCCCTTAACGGATCCCCATGCTTTATCTCCATTGGGTGGAGCAAGACCCTTGTCCTATCTTTTCTTTACAGAGCAATAGAAATGATGGTTGCCCCTCGCTGCACAGACCAATGATATCTCAGAAGAGAGAAAGACTTCTATAACTTGCCAATGATATCTAGTGGGCACTACTAACCCTGCATACTGTGCTTGACCACCCTACTTTGCTTTGTCCCTATTAGGCTAAATCAATACTTACTTTCAATTGGTAAAGAGGAAGAAGAGAACTGAAACTAGTAATAGGTTGATGACTTCTCTTAACAGAATCGACACTAGTAATAGGTTGATGACTTCTCGACTTAATAGCTGGCGAATTCTCTTCATGGATCACCGTTCTATATAGTTAGGCGCAGCATCGCTTAACCACCTATCCCTATTCCTCAATCGATACCGCCCAACTATCTTTTTATTAGGACAGCAGCATACTTCTCGCTGGGGACAATAGTTTCTATACTTAACTAACCTCTGCGCAATCACCGTTGACACATCATTCTTTCAGCTTTTCGTTCTTGACGACTCTGTTTGACGAGCCTGACCTTGAACTAGCTTTTTGCAACACAAACCACTATCTTTACTTTCCTTTAGCAATAGTATCTAACTATCAATTCATAAGAGTCAAACGGGTGGGTCCATCCCATCTATCGACAGGTCCTGATACCGGATCTGGGAAACAAGCAATACTCGCCGCAATTCCTTAATGAAAAAAGGACCTATCTTCTCTTGAAAGACTGTCCTTTCTCGCTTGTTATTGTGATATCAATGAAAGAAAGCTGGATACTGACTTCTTCCCAAGAGCTCTATCAGCCCTGAATTCCTTAGCCATACGACTCTTCCTTAGTTTCCTAATGCTGGTGGCCCTAGCTAGTGGTGAGACGGGGCATATACTATTCTCGGCCTTATAACGAAGAGGTTGCCTAGTTTGAACCGAACATTGTACTTGATCTCTCGTCCTATCACAAACAAGTCCCTTCCCCCGAGTCCTAGTAGACTAGTCCAAGTAGTCTGGGACAATAGTGTCCCGTCTCTTCGCTAACCCCTGGCACACAATCACTATAAGACAAAGCAAGACAAACCTCTCTTATCCTCCTCGACTAAAAGTTACAAGTTTCCTGTTCCGGTTTCGGCTTGAGGGAAGTGCCTGAAATCGATTCAATTGCCCAACAGTAACTTGTTCACCCACGGTTTGCTATTTTTCTCGAGAGAAGCCACTAGTGAAACATATGGCCCCCGGGTCTGTTTTCATATATTTGCCTTTGCGATCTACTTTTCCTTCGCATTTATTTTCAGATCTATTAAACCAAAAATACAAAAATACCTTGCTACAATTTATTCTTATTTATTATGTTTGGCGTTCGATCTATTAATCTACTACAATTTTATTCACGTCCGTTTACCCATCTTGGGGCGCCGCTACCCGAAAGGGATTGACAACCCCTTTTACACGTCGGGTTGCGAGGATTTGTTATCTTTGTGCAGGGGCTGTTTATGTTGTGTTGCTTGGTTCTCCTACTGGTTTGATAACCTTGGTTTCATATCTGAGGGAAATACCTACCGCTGTTGTGCTGCATCATCCCTTCCTCTTTGGGGAAATACCGAGTAGCTTCAAGCCGCAATCAGAAACAACTTAAGAATATAGTAATAGCGAATTTTTTCCTCATGAGCAAATAGGGTGGCTATATCATTCAGTTTAGTAAGATGTGCCACAGCAGTTTCAGATTCATAACCATGGAAAGGATCAGATTCAACCAAAGTAATTAACTCAGGATCGACAGAGAACTCATAATCCTTACTAGTAACACGGATAGGTGAAGTAGCAAACTCAGGATTATATTTCATACTAGCATTTAAAGATTTTTCTTTCCACTTGCATAACAATTTCTTAAGATCATCTCTATCCTTACAAGCAAGAAAGTCCCTAGCGACCTCTCCATCCATAACATAACCCTCAGGTATAACATGCAATTCATATCTAGGAGTGCTAGCTAGGTCTAGTGGGTGTTTCAAAGTGTTCAGTTTCAAATACTTCATCAGTTTCAGTAATTTCATCAGTTTCAGCATGCTGAATATTTTTCACTCTAGCAAGTTGTTCATCAAGAAATTCTCCTAGTGGCACATCATCATGCAAAGTACTAGCATCATCATAAGTATCATTCATAGCAGAAGTAGCATCATTAATAACTTGCGACATATGACGATTAATAGCAGGTGTAGGTGTCGCAAATTTACTCAAAACACAAGGTGAATCAAGTGCAAAGCTAGATGGCAGTTCCTTACCTCCTCTCGTACTAGAGGGAAAAATCTTGGATCTATCATCCCACAGATTCTTCATAGTGATCAACAGATATAAATCCCAAGTGAGTCAGCAAATATAGCTATGCTCCCCGGCAACGGCGCCAGAAAAAGGTCTTCATAACCCACAAGTATAGGAGATCACAACAGTTTTCGAGGGTAGAGTATTCAACCCAAATTTACTGATTCGACACAAGGGGAGCCAAAGAATATTCAAGAGTATTAGCAGCTGAGTTGTCAATTCAACCACACCTGGAAAGACTTAATATCTGCAGCAAAGTATTTAGTAGCAAAGTAGTATGATAGTAACGGTAACAGTGGCAAAAGTAACAGTAGCAGTTTTGTAGTGATTGTAACAGCAGCAGTAACGAAAGTAACGTAGCAAAGATCAATATGAAACGAACTCGTAGGCAATGGATCAGTGATGCTATGTGTCGGATGATATTCATCATGTAGCAGTCATAACCTAGGGTGACACAGAACGAGCTCCAATTCATCAATATAATGTAGGCATGTATTCCGTATATAGCCACACGTGCTTATGGAAAAGAACTTGCATGAAATCTTTTATCCTACCCTCCCGTGGCAGCGGGGTCCTAATGGAAACTAAGGTATATTAAGGCCTCCTTTTAATAGAGAACCGGAACAAAGCATTGGCACTTTGTGAATACATGAACTCCTCAAACTACGGTAATCACCGGAAAGAATCCCAATTATTGTCACCTTGGGGTATGCGGATCCTAACACATAGTAGGTGTCTACAACTAGCAAGATCACATCAAGAACACAAATATACTCATCAAAACATAATAGGTTCAGACCTGAATTCATGGCACTCGGGACCTAGTGACAAGCATTAAGCATAGCAAAGTCATAGCAACATCAATCTCAGAATATAGTGGATACTAGGGATCAAACCCTAACAACACTAACTTGATTACAAGATAAATCTCATCCAACCCATCACCGTCCAGCAAGCCTGCGATGGAACTACTAACGCACCATGGTGAGCATCATGAAATTGGTGATGGAGGAAGGTTGACGATGACGATAGCGATGGATTCCACTCTCCGGAGCCCCGAGCGGGCTCCAGACCAGCCCTCCCGATGAAGAACAGGAGGTGGCGGCGCTCCGTATCGTAAAACAAGATGATTCCTTCTCTCTAAACAAATTCTCCCCGAAAGTGAATATATAGAGTTGGAATTACGGTCGGAGGAGCTCCGAGGGGCCCACAAGCATGGGAGGCGCGCCCCAGGGGGTGGGCGTGCCCCCAGGGCTTGTGGCCTCTGGGTGGCCCCCCTCTGGTTGATTCTTGTGCCAGTATTTTTTATATATTCCAAAAATATTATCCGTAAATTTTCAGGTCAATCCAAGAACTTTTATTTTTGCACAAAAATAACACCATGGAAATTCAGCTGAAAACAATGTCACTCCGGGTTACTTCCATTCAAATCATGAAATTTAGAGTCCAAAACAGAGTTTGGAAAAGTACATACGATGGAGACGTATCAGATGTCGGGGCGGCCGCCCTGGTGGTAGGTCCGCGCGGCTCATGGGCAGAATCTGTGGCTTGGCGCTGCCGGTTGCCACTGCCGTGTGGGCGGCCTGGTAGCCAGGGTGTGGCGTTCGTTATGGAAATATGCCCTAGAGGCAACAATAAAATGGTTATTATTATATTTCCTTAATCATGATAAAGGTTTATTTTTCATGCTAGAATTGTATTGACCGAAAACTTAAATACACTAGATGATGCCCGCGCGTTGCTGCGGGATTTTCCGATGACTTGTTTGACATATGATGGTTGAAGAATATTAAGGTCCAGTTTCATATGACAATGACTGTACATCAGAGCCCTGAAAACTCATAACATGTTTGGTATTCATGATACTTGAAAGTATTAATTTTCTAAAAGAACATGAAAATATGATGGTACGCGTCTCGGCGTCTCCCTACTATGGTCGGCCAAATATTCATAGAGCTAGCAACATATGTAGAGCTTATCTCACATCCATGGAATTATATTTGCTCAGTACTGATAAGTGTTCCACTCATAGTTTTTGATAAGAATGTACAGAGACAGAGGTAACTGAATGAATAATTAAAAAAGGTGTGATTTTGTTCTACCATTGCTCGGTTCCTTCTGCAGTTTGGGATTTCGCCTTGCGCTTTTGTAGTTTCCCAGCTGATCTCGCTCCTTCTCTGCTAACTAACAACATGGAGGACTGAGGGGCTGATTGCCATTTTAGCCACCTCGCAAAAAAGATTTCCCTGCTTTGGTTATGCTACTTTAGTGCCACCTGAGGAATGAAAAGAAACGGGAGGATCTTTAGTTCCACAAAGATGTGGATGGCTGGCCTCCACAACTTAAAGCATATAGCATTACATACATAATTTCTTTCATCCACTCTTCTAATTTGTAAATATTCTTCATGCCTCCAATCTTCCATTTTATACTTCCTTTGTAATGAATTGTCTTCTTAATCAATCCAAGAAATATTATTGCCTTTGTTAAAGAATCTTAAGATGCTACACATGAGAACCGGGAGAATATGCTCGTCAACACCAGAAGCAAGCGCATGTTTTGCTATTCTGCATACTCTCAACAATCAATGGAATAATGGATGGAGAAAACAAACAAATCATGAGGCAGACCTTTGGGGTTGACGGGGAGCAACAGTGGCACCTGCAGCTGCGCTGCACCCGCGGAGTTGCCAGTGAATTCTCCGGCCAGCGTTGCAACCACGCAATGATGATGCAGAATGACACTGCCGTTTAGAGTAGATAATTGCTGACGCAGACTGGGAAGTGGAGGAAGACGTGAGGGGACCTACATGCTACAGCTATAAAGTACGGGGTGGGGAAGGGTAATGAACCGCCGGCCGGCCGCTTGATTACCTCGTTAGTTAATCTTGTACATGTGGGATGGTGGAAGATTGAAATGGCTGTCATAATGGTTGGTAGCATGAAGAAGGAAGGAAGTGATGCGTTGTGAACTCTTCAGCTTCAGGGACAAAGCTAGCCAGATGTGCGATAAGCTGGGAAAATAAGACCTAAGCATGGAGAAGAAATTAATGTGGCGAGGCAGTGAAAAAACTAAAGAGAGGCTTGAGCATTTTTTTTTGATTTGATGGAGGGAGACGGTGACTGGAAACGCTTGGATGATGTGGCTGCATGGCTGAGTTGAGTACCTGCATGTTAAGAGAATTTGCAAATTGAATGATGATGTGGCATCATGATGATGTGGATAGTGTGCATGTTGAGAGAATTGGTAGAAGTGGGGAGCAACTTCTTAAGAATGTTAGATGTGTGGATACATAAACAAATACCGTGTCCCTAGTGAGCTTCTACTAGACTAGCTCGTTGATCAAAGATGGTTAAGGTTTGCTAACCATAGACATGAGTTGTAATTTGGTAATGGGATCACATCATTAGGAGAATAATGTGATGGACAAGACCCAACCGTTAGCATAGCATGTGATCATTTAGTTTATTGCTACTGCTTTTTTAATGTCAAATACATGTTTCTTCGACCATGAGATCATGCAACTCCCGAACACTGGAGGAATACCTTGTGTGCTATCAAACATCACAACGTAACTAGGTGATCATAAAGATGTTCTACAGGTATCTCCGAAGGTGTCTATTGGGTTGGCATGGATCTAGACTGGGATGTGTCACTCCGTGTGACGGAGAGGTGTCTCTGGGCCCTCTAGGTAAGGTAATGAGTAAAGAGACTTGCCGGTGATGAGATTGAACTAGATATGGAGATAACGATGATCAAATCTCGGGCAAGTAACATAACGACAGACAAAGGAACTATGTATGTTGTCATAAAGGTTCGACCGATAAAGATCTTCATAGAATATGTAGGAACCAATATGGGCATCTAGGTCCCTCTATTGGTGATTGACCGGAGAACCGCCTCGGTCATGTCTACATCATTCTCGAACCCGTAGGGTCCGCACGCTTAACGTTCGTTGACGATATAGTGTTATATGAGTTACGTGAATTGGTGACCGAATGTTGTTCGGAGTCCCGGATGAGATTGCGGACATGATGAGGAGCTCCGGAATGGTCCGGAGGTAAAGATTGATATATAGGACGATAGTATTTGGTCTCCGAAAAGGTTTGGGAAGCACCGGGTATTTATCGGAGTGCCAGAAGGGGTTCCGTGAGGCCACCGGTAAGTGGTGGGCCTTATGGGCCAAATGGGGGAAGCACACCAGCCCACAAAGGGGCTGGCGCACCCCTCCACCCCTGCCCACGCGCCAGGAAAAGGGGGAAAGGAAAGGGGGGTGCCCTAAGGCAGCCAGCCCCCCTTTCCTTCCCCCCGTGTTCAAATATGGAACGGGGGGCTAGGCAGGCCTCTATGGCAGATGCCGGCCACTTGGTGGCGCCCTAGGGCTGCCTCGTCTCTCACTCCACCTATATATATATATGTGTGGAGGGAGAGGGGCAACACACACCATGATCCCAAGCCGTGTGTGGCGCCCCTCTCCCTCTAGTTCGTCCTCGGTCATATTTCCGTAGTGCTCGGTGAAGCCCTGCGGAGATAGTTGCATCACCACCGTCGCCACGCCGTCGTGCTGCCGGAACTCATCTACTTCTTCGCCCGTCTTGCAGGATCAAGAAGTCAAGGACATCATCGAGCTGAATGTGTGCTGAACGTGGAGGTGCCGTGCGTTCGGTACCTTGATCGGGCTGATTGTGAAGTTGTACGACTACATCAACCGCGTTGATAAATTCTTCCGCTTAACGTTCTACGAGGGTACGTAGACACACTCTCCCCTCTCGTAGCTATGCATCTCCATGCATAGATCTTGCGTGTGCGTAGAATTTTTTTGTTTTCCATGCAACATTCCCCAACAGTGGCATCATGAGCCAGGTCTATGCGTAGATGATATGCATGAGTAGAACACAAAGAAGTTGTGGGCGGTGATGTTCATACTGCTTACCACCAATGTCTTATTTTGATTCGGCGACATTGTGGGATGAAGCGGCGGGGACCAACCTTACATGTCCATGTACAAGAGACTGGTTCCACCAACAGACGTGCAACTTGTTTTGCATAAAGGTGGCTGGCGGGTGTCTGTTTCTCCTACTTTAGTAGAATCAAATTTGACTATGGCCGGTCCTTGAAGAAGGTTAAATAGCAAACTTGATAAATCACCGTTGTGGTCTTGCGTATGTAAGAACGGTTCTTGCTAGTACCGTAGCAGCCATGTAAAACTTGCAACAACAAAGTAGAGGGCGTCTAACTTGTCTTTGCAGGGTATGATGTGATGTGATATGGTCAAGACGTGATGTGATATACGTTATTGTATGGGATTATCATGTTTGTAATATCAACAACCGGCAGGAGCCTTACGGTTGTCTCTTAATTATTGTATGAAATGCAAGCACCATGTAATTGCTTTACTTTATCGCTATGAGATAGCAATAGTTGTAGAAGCAATAGTTGGCGAGACGACCCCGACGCAATGATGGAGATCAAGGTGTCGAGCCGTTGACGAAAGAGATCATGAAGTTGCTTTGGAGATGGAGATCAAAAGCACAAGATGATGATGGCCATATCATGTCACATATTTTGATTGCATGAGATGTTTATCTTTTATGCATCTTATTTTTCTTAGATCGACGGTAGCATTATAAGATGATCCCTTCACTTAATTTCAAGACAAAAAGTGTTCTCCCTAAGTATGCACCGTTGCTATAGTTCATCATTTCGAGACACCACATGATGATCGGGTGTGATAGACTCTACATTCACATACAATGGGTGTAAGCCAGTTTTACACACGCGGAATACTTGGGTTAAACTTGACGAGCCTAGCATGTACATACATGGTCTCGGAACACTGGAGACCGAAAGGTCGAACATGAGTCATATAGTAGATCACAGAAATGTCGGTATCACAACTGGCAGATCTCGGGTAGGGGGTCCCAAACTGTGCGTCTTAGGATCGAAGGTAATAGGAGATAGGGGACACGATGTTTACCCAGGTTCGGGCCCTCTTAATGGAGGTAATACCCTACTTCCTACTTGAATGACTTTGACGAGTATAGGGGTTACAAGAGTTGATCTACCTCGAGATCGTAATGGCTAAACCCTAGATGTCTAGCCTGTATGATTATGATTGCCTCTACGGACTAATCCCTCCAGTTTTATATAGACACCTGAAGGGGTTAGGGTTGTACAGAGTCGGTTTACAGAGAAAGGAATCTTCATATCCGAACGCTAAGCTTGCCTTCCACGCCAAGGGGAGTCCCACCCGGACATGGGGGAAGACTTTCTTGTATCTTCGCGACCCATTAGTCCGGCCCATGTTGCACAGCCCGGACGCCCAAGGACCCCCTAATCCAGGACTCCCTCAGTAGCCCCTGAACCAGGCTTCAATGACGATGTCCGGCGCGCAGATTGTCTTCGGCATTGCAAGGCAGGTTCCTCCTCTGAATACTTTAAAGTAGTTGATCAACAAGAACTATGCCCGGCTCCATACAATAGTTACAGCCCAGAACCACAGGGGCAAAACATTTAAATAGAAAACACGATATGTCTTCACTGATAGTTTTGCTGGCGAGACGTTACGGCTGGCCTTTATTATTTTGAATCGCTTTTCAATCCCCCGTTTCGTGTTTCGAGACGCAGCCTCCGGTGACACGTCTTGTCAAAACAGAGATCATGTCCACTTATTGTGGGATTCTCATCAATACGGGTTTGGGTAATCCAACCATGTCGTTCGCACGATCCCTTGGGAATAGGCGAGTTTTAAGGCTCGTGGGGGGACGCTCTATATTCACTGACCTTATAAGGAGATAAGAATCCACCTTTTCACCCCACACCTTCTTCTTCCTCAGCCCATCCGCCCTCTAGCTCCAGCGCCCAAGCTTCAATCCCTTCCATCCACAAAAAACACTCTAGCCATGTCCGTATCTGGAGCATAGGGCAAGTGGATGGCCTCCTCCATTACGAAGGAAAACATCAAGGAACTCCGGGAAGCGGGGTACCTGGCCAAGGAAATCGCCCACCGGCTTCCTACCAAAAAGCAGATCATCCCCACCCCGGAGCCTAATGAGAGGGTAGTATTCATTCCCCATTTTCTTCGTGGATTAGGGTTTCCCCTCCATCCTTTCGTCCGCGGCCTCATGTTTTACTACGGGATGGATTTCCATGATCTAGCCCCGAATTCCTTCCTCAACATTTTGGCGTTTATCATTGTGTGTGAAGCATTCCTCCGCATCTCCCCCCACTTTGGCCTATGGCTCAAGTCTTCAATGTGAAGCCGAAAGTGGTAGGCGGTGAACATGCAGAGTGCGGCGGTGCCATGGTGAGCAAACTCCCCAACGTCACCTGGCCCAAGGGTACCTTTGTGGAGACCATGAAGGGGTGGCAACAGGGGTGGTTCTATATCACGGAGCCCCGTGACACCACACGGGCCGCCCCTCCCGAATTTAAGTCCGAGCCTCCAATGCGGCTTACATCCTGGCTCAACAAGGGCCTGGATTGGGCGTCATCCAACGAGGTGATGATGCTGCAAAAGCGCGTCAAGGGTATGGTAGACAAGAACACCAGTCTTGCCAGCGTGATCCAGGTGATGCTTTTTCGCCGGACTCTCCCCTGCTAGCGCCGAACTCAGTATATGTGGGAGTTCGATCCGGACAGTCCCCGGACCCTGCAGCAGTTCTTTGGCACAACGCACGAAGACATATGGAAGCTGCTTTACAAGGCCCAGAAGTCGTGGCCAAAGACAACCGAAGACCTCGGCCTTGACCACGTTCTTTCAGCAACTCCCGTTACTTTCATGATAACTTTATTATTTGTAAGTCCAAGGGGCGTACTAAGCTTTCCATTCTTCCTACAGGGCTGGACGAAGAAGGTGGGGTGGACTCACTATCCGGCTCCGCTGCCCGAAGACCCAGCCATCCCTCTGTTAGCGAGGATGCTAGTTCCAGCGCCGTATCAGGCACCGGAAAAGAAGGCCAAGAAGAAGGGCAAGGAGGCCAAAAGTGGCTTCCACCGTAAAGGTGCTTCAGACGTAGTGTCCGAAGACACCGAGACTCACTCCTCCCCCAAAGAAGATGAAGGGGGGAGGAAGAGAGTAATTCTCCCCTTAAGGGGGAAAGAAGAAAAGGGGGGCTTCCATGGATCTGGAGGCAGAGGCGTCCAAGAAAGGGAGAATCTCCCTCACGAACGACTCCGAACCGGACGCTGATGAGTGCCGCCCCAGGATGAAGCCCCTGGCTAGATCGTAAGTACCCCAAAAGCACTTGCACTTATATATCCATCCGGTTTTCCGCTTTTTGATTTTAATATACTGAATTACGTGCCGCGGTCTGGCTCGCGTTCTCCCCCAGCAATCCTCATCTTCGGGGAATTCCCTGGATCCGAACGTGATGGATAGCGGGTTGCCTCCATCGGCCTCCTCCCCCAAAGCTACGGACAATGCCGAAGCGCTGTCCCGAAGGACCCTTTCTGGTCAGGGGGAGGTGTGAGAAGCCTCCAAGGTGGCGCCAGAGGGTGATACATATGTTGTTGGGAACATGAGGGAATCGACCCCCATGGATACTGGCGACGGGGGCCAGGCCCAATTCGGCCCCCACCCGAATATTATTCCAGAGACCCGTACGACTCCGGAATCAGGTGAGCAGCCTCCTCCGAAAGAAAGGGGTGCGCCAATCCCACTGGTGACCTCTGTCAATCCGGAGGCGCCAGATACTTTGGTGGAGGCGCTTCAGAATGCCACCATTGTGGAAGAACAGCGTACCCTTATGGGTACGGTGATTGAAAGGGTTTGGTCCGCTAAAAGCGGATTGAACAAGGCCTACACTAGCCTTCTAAGAGGCTTTGAGGTATGTAATATAATGCCTTTTAGCTATATAAGAAAGATGTCTGTGTATAGATAGTAGCCCCTGAGACTCTGTTCGGTGTTCATACAGAAAGGTCGAACGGAGGATCTAACGATTCGTACAGGGGATTTAACAGACATATCTGTTTGAATCAAAATAGGTTGCGATGCAGGCGTCAGCTTCCCATGCCACCGAAGCGTCTGAGCTGAGGCGGAAGTTAGCGGAAAAGCAAGGTATGTGATAACGAAGAATGCATCTGAAATGACATCAGCAATAAGTTCTCATTTGAATGAGTGTTATAACGTTGCTCGTAGCTGACGCGTTTGAGGTCAAAACCCTCAAGAGCACGCTCGCCGAGTCCAAGAAGGATGCAGAGGAACGAACTGCCCGTCTAAAACATGAGTCAAGGGTGGAGGAACTCCAGCAAGAGCTCAAGGATGCTATAAGCAAATGTGAGTCCTTAGAGCGCAAAATTTCGGATCAAAAATCTGAACTTGCTAAGGCCCTTCAAAGTGCACAAGAGGCCCGGGCCGAAGCCCAAAACGTCTGCCGGTAGATCCAGGAAGCGAAGCAGATTGCGGCTGGTAAGGCCTTTAATATGCAGAGCAAATTTGTGAGAAGGAAATACATCTTACTGACCCGAGTTTGGAGTTCTCCAGGAGCGTTTGCGGATCTGCCCCGGAGTGTTGCTGACGCTGCGGAGTTCTTTCGAGCCGAAGAGGGGAGCACAACGGAGAAGCTGTTCTGGTCGTAATACCTTGCGCCAGAGCATCTAGTGTTCCTCAACGATCAGCTGAAACAGCTGACCGAACTGCATAGGATGGCCGGATTGGCCATGAAGGATTTTGTAATCCGTCTGTGGCCTACCGAACCCATACCCAGCAGTTACTTCAAACTTGTGAAGCGGCTGGTCAATGCCTGCCCCGACTTGATGCCGTAAGGCGGTCGGTCTGCATCGAAGGTGCGTGGATGGCCTTCGCCCGTGTCAAGGCGCAGTGGGCGAAGATGAACGCCGTCAAGCTCGCAACCGAGGGACCGCCTGCAGGTAAAGAGCACCGCACGCAGAGCGGTATTTCGATGATGTCCTGGAAGGATCCCGCATTGTAAAGGGCCAGTGTTCGAAGGACATCATTTTTGAATGAATGTATCTATGTTGTCCAATCCTGTATTATGAAACAAGGCTTATGTATGATATGTGCATGTTTTAGTTTAAAATATCTGCTCCTGTGCGGCCGTTTACGACATCTGAGAGTTGGCCAGTCGTCGGCTTCAGCCCCCATGTAGGTAGTACGGGGGGTGTTCAAGATAGCACTTAAACACACTTGAACAAATGTCTTGGTTCATGAAGGAGGTGTTAGTGTGGCGAACCAGGCAATCGTACTATGTGGCTTTATCGCTCTCACTTAGCCATAGGAGTTTTACAATGAGAGTGCGGGCGCAGCCCCTAGTATTGTTCGATTATCCGAACTTGGGTGTTGTGGATGCCCGGCCGGGTGAAGGCCGGCCTGTCGCATAATGCGGAAAAAAACGCAAGAGATTTATACTTAGTCACCGAATAGCTGACCAGCTCTTGCCGCATCAGGACAGTCAGTTTCGGCTTTCTCTTTGTAACATCCCAAATTTCCTATTTGGAATGTTTTACAATTATAGCTAAGCATCTATGCATATTGTTTGAATTTGAGTGACATTTGAAGTTTCAGAAGATTTTGAGTTTGATGGAATTTAAATTCAAAATTTGGCAATTGAAATTTATTTCAAATCAATGCCTGACAAATACTTGAGAAAAAGTATGAGAGGAGTAAACATGACACTCCAAATATGTCAGATGAAAAACCTTGCCAAAAAGTTTGAATTCAAATATGATTTTTATTTGGGATTTTAGAAAAAAGATTTTTTTTAAAGTTTGAGTTTTGCCCCTGGAAAAATGTTCAAATTATAGGGAATATTCCCTTGATCATTTTGAAAATATGTTTAGTCATGTTAAAATTATTAAAAATTGTTTTATTTTAGTTTTAGACAGATTAGTAATTCTGCCATAAAATGAGTTAGGATTATTTTATTTAGTGATTCTGTTTGTCACTACTTTGTTTTGACATTTCTTAACCGTAGGAATTTATTTGGGCATTTTAGATCTAATAAAAAATAGTTTTAATAAAAATCATGTGGTTCTTATTTATTTAACTAGCTACTGTTTTCCTATTGTTTTAATTAGCAAATAATTTTATTTTCCTATGTGATAGTTTATTCTAGGTTAGTTTCGTAACTTTAGACCCTGAACTTTTATTTACAATAAATAAAACTTTTATTTTATTTTTTCTTGCTAGGATGGTTATAGGCATAATAGGAGTTCTATAATAGTTTTAGATGTGATTCTTTTTGCTCCTAGTTGCATGATGTTTTTCTTTTCTGTTAGTTAGCAAAAACCCATGCTTAGGTTCTGTTAAGAAAAATTTGGATGTGTAAAACTATTTCTTGATTGTTGTTGGATGTGGTGAAAACATTGAGTTGGATTTCTTCGAGTTTTTCTTTGGGTTTTGATTCGTTTGTTTTGTGTGTCTCATATTAGTATGCTGTTATGTTAAGTGATCATATGTTTGTATGCTTATATGATTGTTGTTTGATTCGGTAGAATTTCCGGAGTGCGAAGCTTGCTACCATGAGTCCCTAGCTTTCGAAGATCGTCAGCAAGGCAAGTCAAATTGATCATGTTTTCTTCTACAATACCTATGATTTTATTGCATTAGAATTATACCTCCCCACCATGCATGCAGTAGGTGAATTTTAAGTTATGTTCTTGAGTAGTATCATGAGGTAGGATGAACCCAATTCCCCTTGTTACCATTGCCCGGGACGAAGTAGTTTATTTTTGCTATGCTCGTAGACGGGGTTGGTTGAGTGATTCATAAGGGAGATGTGAGAGTCAAGATGATGACAACCCCATGACTTGAAGCTCAAGGTGGACTTCAAAATTCACTCTTGGGTGGAGGACGGTTGACGGGCACCCGGAGAAAACCAGTGGTTGGCGGGATGCATGGAGAAGCGCCATGACATCTTGCGGAAAGCTTCACCCAGCCACGAAGAGACGGATGTATACCCCATTGACCGGAAGCTTACATGCAGCCGCAAGCCTTTATGGGCTCTGGCTTGGTCAACCCTAGTTGTGACTCGGCCGACGGTGCTACGAGATGTAGAAGAACGGTAGGATTGGATGGGTACCGGCAAGTGGCGGAGGAACTCTTGAAGACCCTGTTTACTCATCCGCCTTCAAACACCGTGAAGTGCGAAGACTTAAAGGAGGAACGAATCTTGCGGGTAAAGTCAAAACCTCTGCAGAGTGAAGATCTAATCGGTTAGCCGTGTCCCGGTTACGTACAATTTGAGCCTTTGGAACTTGGAGTAATTCGGATATCTCAACACCAAACTTAATAAATTAATTGAGGGGGTTATTATTTAATAATTGGGAATGAGACATTGGTTGGCGGAACCATCTCAGTAATTACCAACATTTCGTAGTAATTGCAAACAAGTCCTTATTGTAGGGAAAACTGGCTTTTTCAAGAAAAACAATGAAACTTAGAGCCCCACAGCCAAATTGCATATAGTGTTAGTAATTTTATTGTTATTCTCTCTTCATGACTTGCGGCATATTCAAAATGCTGACCTACACGGCTGCAACGCCTTATGTTGCGAGGAGTATTCCGATCAGGAGTGAGGCTACGATCCGCGCTTGGCGATTGCCCTATGGAGTCGGATGGACTCGCTATTCTTCTACGCTTCGCAGCTTTATTTAGTTTATTTCTCATGAGTTGGCCTTGCCGAATTTATTCTATTGTAATAAAGACTCGATATGAGAATCGTAATAAATTCAGGTGTGATTGAACTTTGATTATTTCATCAATGTACCGTGTGTGCCAAAGATGATCTTGGGATGGTACAGCTACGTAGACTTGACCGATTTTTGGTCGGTCGCTCAGAGATGGCATTCAGAGCACACACCGACCGTGGGACGAACCCCTAGGATCGGAAAGCCATAGGAAGAGACTATTTATTTTATATCCTTATAATTCCGTAATTCTCCCTGCTCATTTCTCGACTTCTCTCCGATTTTCAACATTCTAGATGGCCGAGTTCACCCCGCTTCTGCTACGGAGTTTTGCCACCAGATGAGACGATGCCTCTCGGCAAGAAGCTGGTCCAGATCGTGAAGAAGCTGAAGATTGCTCTGCCCTCAATCACCGGGAAGCCTACCAATGCACTTCCGACGGATACCCGCTACAGGATTGAGGTGCACATTCCAGGGAGGACCTTCGGAGGACATTCAGATCCCATTGACTTTGAGTTTACCGATTTCAATTGGATCCTCGGAAGAGACATGGCGATTTATCGTGCACTTGGACATCTCCGAGAAGAGTACAGGGCCGAGCTCGATCCATCAGACCTCGCCATGATTTCTCGCAGAGCTAGGAATGGAGATATCATCCGTACCGTAGAGGACTACTCCATTCTCTCATATGTCCAAGACTTGGAGTGTCTCCTCAAGAAACGGGAGATCCAGACTCGCCGTAACTCGAAGGTACACAGGAGGCTGTTGTTCCGTGAACTGGAACTGGAGGAGAAAGCACACGCAGACTTCCTTGACCATGAAGAAGAAATCAAGGATTTCATGGAGAGAGTCGACAAGCTGAAGATGGATGTTGCCGCATTAGAGGAGAAGATGGACATCGGAGAAGACCTTTTTCCGAGTGGAGATGACGGACCCCTCGTGAGCAATGATCAGGATTATGAAGAGAGCTCCACCGAAGGAAGCCGCAAGAGGAGGCGCCGCATCAGAGGACACCACACCGGAGGACGCCGCACCAGAGGACGCAAGGATAATTGATGAAGACATTTAGTCGACCGCCATGTTATTTTATTTTCGTCGATCAGTTAGGCCGTTATTTTCGATTAGTCGTGAGAATTTGTAATCCAAGATTGAACCATGTTTGAGTTGATTGAATAAATGATTGGTGTGATTATGATTGTGCATTCATATGGGTAGTGATATTTTCTCATTAGACCCTTGTTCTATTCTAATTTTCTCATCCACTCCAAAACACCAGATGCCTCCGAGACGTGACCCGGTCTCAACTTTCCGCGGAGCTCACCCAGCTGATCCAGCAGCAGAATGCCCTCATGCGAGATGCTCATCCGAACCGAACAACAACAACAACAATAATCCACCGCCACCACCCCTCGCTGACAACTTGACCCGCTTCCTAAGGCTGAATCCGCCAGTGTTCTCTAGCAGCACCGAGCCGATTGTGGCTGGCGATTGGCTCCGCAAGGTCGGAAGGAGTTAGTCACCGTTGGATGCACAGATGCGAGAGAAGGTGCGCTTTGCGCACATCAGCTTGATGGACCTGCAACCTCTTGGTGGGAGAACTACACCGCCACTTATCCCATCACCACCATCACATGGGATTAGTTCCAGCAAGCTTTCCGCACCGCTCATGTATCAGCTGGAGCCATGAGTCTGAAGAAGCGTGAGTTCCGCAACTTACGCCAGGGAACCGTCTTCGTGGGGCAAGATGCGTGGATGAGTTCAGCAAGTTAGCTTGCTATGCCCCGGATGATGTGGCCACAGATGCCGCAAAGCAGGAAAAGTTTCTCGAGGGACTCAATGACGAGCTGGGAATGCAGCTTATGGTGGCTACCTTCAATAACTACCAGGAGCTGGTAGACAAGGCCACCATACTTGAAGGCAAGCAGCAGCAATTGATAGCGCAAGCGGAAGTATGGCCAGGGAAGTACAACTCGAGCTCAGCAGAAGCCCGTTATGCCCCATACTCGGGAGGGCATACCCATCACACCCATGGAGGACATAATCATGGAGGACAAAACCATGGAGGAAATGGGAACAACCGCAACCCCGACAACAAGTCAGGCAATGGAAACGGTAATGGAAACCAGCATCGTCCTGCCCCGGTTCAGAAGGATCTGAGTCACATCACCTGTTTCAAGTGCCAGAAAACAGGGCACTATGCCACCGATTGCCCGGAGGCCAAGCAGAGGAATGGAAACGGCAATGGAAGCTCAGCAAAGAAGCCCAATCCTTTTCCTCGTGCTCAGGTGAACCACATTGACGTGGAGGACGTCTATGATCAGCCGGACAATCGTGGTTGGTAAGTTTTATTAAATTCACATCCAGATTGGTACTCTTTGATTCGGTGCAACGATTCATTTATATCAAGGGTAGTTGTGGAAAAGTACGGGTTGCCCACTAGAACCCTTAGAAGCCCTCTTCACGCCGGGCCCGCAGAGGTGAAATGATGGCGAGCTTAGGCTGTCATGCAACCCTCAACATCGAAACCATAAATTTCCCGCAGACCTCATAGTATTGGAAACCCAGACCTTGGACGTAATCCTAGGCATGGATTGGTTGACAAAGTTTGAAGGAAACATAAACTGTGCCCGCAAGTCGATTCTGCTCACCACCCCAGAGAAGAAGAGGATCAAGTATGTATCCAGACGTATCCCGATGAAGAATCAGGTGCATTCCCTCACGGGAGTTGTTCAGGAGGAAGTGCCAGTAGTGCAAGATTTTCCCGATGTGTTTCCGGAGGAATTACCAGGAATGCCACCGGACAGGGACATTGAATTTCTGATTGAGTTATTGCCCGGTACACCCCCAATATCCAAGAGACCCTATCGGATGCCCCCGAACGATTTGAAAGAGATCAAGAACCAAATCAATGAGCTATTGGAGAAAGAATATATTCGGCCAAGCTCGTCACCTTGGGGAGCCCCAGTTCTTTTGGTAGAGAAGAAGGATGGAACCTTGAGAATGGTTGTGGATTATCGTTCGTTGAACGACGTGACCATCAAGAACAAGTACCCTCTGCCGATGATTAATGATCTATTTGATCAGCTAGTTGGAGCCAAGGTATTCTCCAAGATCGATCTTCGATCAGGGTATCATCAGTTGAAGATCCGTGAAAAGGATATACCCAAAACAGCATTTACCACCAGGTATGGTTTATATGAGTATACCGTCATGTCCTTCGGATTGACTAATGCCCCTGCATACTTCGTGAATTTGATGAACAAGGTATTTATGGAATATCTGGACAAGTTTGTCGTGGTGTTCATCGATGATATACTGATTTTCTCCAAGAGCGAGGAAGAGCATAAGGAACATTTGCGTCTAGTTCTGGAGAAACTCCGAGAACATCAGTTGTATGCCAAGTTCAGCAAATGTGAATTTTGGCTGAAGGAAGTCGGATTCCTCGGACATGTTATTTCAGGAGAAGGAATAGCAGCTTGACCCCGCCAAGTTTTTATCACCACCGATTGGCGATCACCCACGCTACCAAGGAGATCCGCAGTTTTCTCGGACTCGCAGGATATTATCGGAGGTTTATTGAGAATTTCTCGAAGATTGCCAAGCCCATGACCGAGCTGTTGAAGAAGGACGCCAAGTACATTTGGACTAAGGATTGTGAAGCCGTTTCCAGGAATTGAAGAAACGCTTGGTTACAGCCCCAAGATTGATTTTGCGGACATACACAAGGATTACGGTATATTGTGACGCTTCTCGTCGTGGACTCGGAGGAGTACTCATGCAGGAAGGAAAAGTTGTAGCTTATACCTCCGGACAGCTACGACCACACGAGATGAATTATGCCACACATGATTTGGAGTTAGCAGTCCGTAGTGCATGCACTCAAGACTGGAGACATTTCCTCATCGGAAACCGTTGTGATGTTTACACGGATCATAAGAGCTTGAAGTATATTTTCACGCAGAAGAGTTGAACCTCGTGCAGAGGAGATGGCTAGAGTTAATCAAGGACTATGACATGAGATTGCATTACCACCCAGAAAGGCTAATGTTGTAGCAGATGCTTTGAGCCGTAAGAGTTATGTGAATACTCTTATAGCGGAGGATTACCCCAGGAGTTAGTCGATGACCTCGAGATCTCCGATGGAGATAGTTCCGAGAGGATATGTTGCATCTCCGAAGTTCAGTCCACTTTGGCCGAAAGAATTGTGAAACCCGTAAGTCGGACAAGGAAATTGATGAGATAAAGAAAAGGATGAATGAAGGAAAAGCTAAAGGGTTTCTTAAGGATGAATACGGAGCTATATGGTTTGAGGATCGATTTATGTACCCAATGATCCCGAACTCGGAAGCTAATTCTTCAGAGGCTCATGATTCACCGTACTCGATTCACCCGGTAACACCAAGATGTATCTGGATTTGAAGGAAAGTTTCGTGGACGGTATGAAGAAGGATATTGCCGAGTACGTAGCAGTATGCGATGTTTGCCAACGAGTAAAGGCGGAACATCAGAAGCCAGCAGGGTTACTTCAACCTTTGCCGATTCCCGAGTGGAAATGGGAAAAACTTGGAATGGATTTTATCACAGATTACCCAGACCCGCTCAAGTTATGACTCCATCTGGGTAGTGGTTGATCGATTGACCAAGGTAGCTCATTTCATTCCCGTGAAGACTACCTATACCAGTGCTAAGTTAGCCAAGATATACATGACCAGGATCGTATGTCTGCATGGAGTTCCGAGGAGTATCGTGTCAGATAGAGGAACACAATTTACCTCAAAGTTTTGGAATCAGTTGCATGAAACTTTGGGTACGAGGCTGGAGTTCAGTACAGCTTTTCATCCGCAGACAGATGGACAGACCGAGAGAGTCAACCAGATCTTGGAGGACATGTTGAGAGCTTGTGCGCTAGACTATGGGTCTAGCTGGGATGATAATTTGCCATATGCGGAGTTCTCGTACAATAACAGTTATCGCACCGATCAAGATGGCCCCTTTCGAAGCTCTATACGGAAGGAGGTGCAGAACACCATTGTTGTGGGATGGTGTTGGAGATCGAAAACTTTTCGGTCCTGATCTTATCAGAGATTCCGAAGAGAAAGTCAAGCTGATTCGAGATAGACTCAAGGTAGCTCAGTCGAGGCAGAAGAGTTATGCCGACAGTAAACGCAAGGAAGTAACTTACGAAGCGGGAGACCGGGCATATCTTCGTGTGTCCCCACTTCGTGGAATCAAGAGGTTCGGTGTTAAAGGAAAGTTAGCACCCCGATTCATTGGCCCCTACAAAATCCTCGAACGTCGTGGAGAAGTTGCTTACAAGTTGGAATTGCCGGAAGGATTGTCCGGAGTTCATGATGTCTTCCATGTTTCTCAGCTGAAGAAATGCCATGCCAACATGGCCGATATTCCGTTGAGAGACACAGTGCCCCTAGAGGACATACAGCTCGACAGTGATCTGACTTATGAGGAGAAACCCGTCCGAATTCTCGAGACCGCGAACAGAGTCACCCGCAGCAAGATCATCAAGTTTTGCAAGGTGCTGTGGAGTCATCATTCCGAGGAGGAAGCCACCTGGGAGCGAGAAGAATACCTCCACCGAGACCACCCGCACCTATTTGCTAGCCAACCCAAATCTCGAGGGCGAGATTCATCTTAAGGTGGGTAGGTTTGTAACATCCCAAATTTCCTTTTTGGAATGTTTTACAATTATAGCTAAGCATCTATGCATATTGTTTGAATTTGAGTGACATTTGAAGTTTCAGAAGATTTTGAGTTTGATGGAATTTGAATTCAAAATTTGGCGCTTGAAATTTATTTCAAATCAATGCCCCACAAATACTTGAGAAAAAGTATGAGAGGAGTAAACATGACACTCCAAATATGTCGATGAAAACCTTGCCAAAAGTTTGAATTCAAATATGATTTTTATTTGGGATTTTAGAAAATGATTTTTTAAGTTTGAGTTTTGCCTGGAAAATGTTCAAATTATAGGAATATTCCCGATCATTTTGATATATATATATATATGTCCTATATAAAAATATATATATATTTTTTATTCTCTCTCTCTCTCTCTAATTCAAAAAAAGGAAAAAAAAACCCCCGGGCGCCAGCCAGGCCAACTGGCCCAGCCAGCGCCGAAGCGATAGCCAACGGCAAGAGCCAACCAGCGCTGCCCAGCCCAAGAGCCGCCCACGCCCGAGCCGCCGCGCCCGACTCCCTTTCCCTTCGGTCGCCCGACCGAAGCGACCTCCCTCTCTCACCGACACCCTGCCCCACCCGTCGTCTTCCCTCGCCCAAGCCAACCCGCGTGCCGCCTCGCCGGAATCCGAAGGATCCGGATTGCCTTCCCGATCCGCCCCGCCCAAGTCGGTGCCCCCTATATAACCCCCCCCTCGAACTGCTCCCCACTTCCCCGCCTGACCCTCCCCGCCCGAATCCGTCAGCCGAGCCCGAGTGCCCCGCCGCACCATTGCCACCGCTCCGCCCGCCTCGAACCCTCGAGCTCCCGAGTCCACCACCGAGACCTCGCTCCGCCAAGACCCGCCGGAGGCCTCCGCCGTCGCCCCGACCACCGAGCCGCCAGACTCATCGCCTCGAGCCGCCGTCGACCATCGCCGTCGTCGCCGCCACGGTAAGCCACCGGAGACCCCCGCCGCCGTTCGATCTAGATCTTAGGGTGTAGATTAGATCCCCGAAGGGGTACGGTTTAATTTAAATGGACCGGTTTTAGTTTCGGTTTATTTGGTTTATTTAGGTTTAGTTTAGACCGGCCCGACTCGGTTTATTTCCCCGACACGTTTTAGTTATTTAACGCCCGAGCGTTAGATAGGCCCATTAGCGCCGGTTTTTCTTTTTAATTATATTTTTCGTTTCTGTTTTTAACAGAATAGTTTCAGTTTTGTAAAATCCATATCTTTTAATCTACTTAATATTTTTAATTGATTCTTTTTTTGTTGGTTTGCAAATTTGTTGTAGTTTCTGTAGAAAATATGTTTAGTCATGTTAAAATTATTAAAAATTGTTTTATTTTAGTTTTAGACAGATTAGTAATTCTGCCATAAAATGAGTTAGGATTATTTTATTTTAGTGATTCTTTTGTCACTATTTTTTTTACATTGCCTAACCGTAGGAATTTTTTTGGGAATTTTAGATCTAATAAAAAATAGTTTTAATAAAAATCATGTGGTTCTTATTTATTTAACTAGCTACTATTTTCCTATTGTTTTAATTAGCAAATAATTTTATTTTCCTATGTGATAGTTTATTCTAGGTTAGTTTCTGTAACTTTAGACCCTGAACTTTTATTTACAATAAATAAAACTTTTATTTTATTTTTTCTTGCTAGGATGGTTATAGGCATAATAGGAGTTCTATAATAGTTTTAGATGTGATTCTTTTTGCTCCTAGTTGCATGATGTTTTTCTTTTCTGTTAGTTAGCAAAAACCCATGCTTAGGTTCTGTTAAGAAAATTTTGGATGTGTAAAACTATTTCTTGATTGTTGTTGGATGTGGTGAAAACATTGAGTTGTATTTCTTCGAGTTTTTCTTTGGGTTTTGATTCGTTTGTTTTGTGTGTCTCATATTAGTATGCTGTTATGTTAAGTGATCATATGTTTGTATGCTTATATGATTGTTGTTTGCTTCGGTAGAATTTCCGGAGTGCGAAGCTTGCTACCACGAGTCCCTAGCTTTCGAAGATCGTCAGCAAGGCAAGTCAAATTGATCATGTTTTCTTCTACAATACCTATGATTTTATTGCATTAGAATTATACCTCCCCACCATGCATGCAGTAGGTGAATTTTAAGTTATGTTCTTGAGTAGTATCATGAGGTAGGATGAACCCAATTCCCTTGTTACCATTGCCGGACGAAGTAGTTTATTTTGCTATGCTCGTACGGGTTGGTTGAGTGATTCATAAGGGAGATGTGAGAGTCAAGATGATGACAACCCCATGACTTGAAGCTCAAGATGGACTTCAAAATTTACTACTGGGTGGAGGACGGTTGACGGGCACCCTGGAGAAAACCAGTGGTTGGCCGGGATGCATGGAGAAGCGCCATGACATCTTGCGGAAAGCTTCACCCAGCCACGAAGAGACGGATGTATACCCCATTGACCGAAAGCTTACCTGTGCAGCCGCAAGCCATTATGGGCTTTGGCTTGGTCAACCCTAGTTGTGACTCTGGCCGGACGGTGCTACGAGATGTAGAAGAACGGTAGGATTGGATGGGTACCGGCAGTGGCCAGAGGAACTCTTCGGAAGACCCTGTTTGCTCATCCGCCTTCAAACACCGTGAAGTGCGAAGACTTAAAGGAGGGAACGAATCTTGCGGGTAAAGTGCGCAAACCTCTGCAGAGTGAAGATCTAATCGGTTAGCCGTGTCCCCGGTTACGTACAATTTGAGCCTCTGGAACTTGGAGTAATTCGGATATCTCAACACCAAACTTAATAAATTAATTGAGGGGGTTATTATTTAATAATTGGGAATGAGACATTGGTTGGCGGAACCATCTCAGTAATTACCAACATTTCGTAGTAATTGCAAACAAGTCCTTATTGTAGGGAAAAACTGGCTTTTTCGCAAAAACAATGAAACTTAGAGCCCCACAGCCAAATTGCATATAGTGTTAGTAATTTTTATTGTTATTCTCTCTTCATGACTTGCCAAGCATATTCAAAATGCTGACCTACACGGGTGCAACGCCTTATGTTGCAGAGGAGTATTCCGATCAGGAGTGAGGCTACGATCCGCGCTTGGCGATTGCCCTATGGAGTCGGATGGACTCGCTATTCTTCTACGCTTCCGCAGCTTTATTTAGTTTATTTCTCATGAGTTGGCCTTCGGCCGAATTTATTCCATTGTGATAAAGACTCGATATGAGAATCGTGTAATAAATTCAGGTGTGATTGAACTTTGATTATTTCATCAATGTACTGTGTGTGCCAGCATGATCTTGGGATGGTACAGCTACACAGAGACTTGACCGATTTTTGGTCGGGTCGCTACACTCTTCTAAGGTGTTTGTCCGGATGAACGGGAAACACAATCGCAGTAGTTCTCCGTTTACTACCTTAGCCGAACAAGCGGAACGTAAGGTAGTAACCACAGGAGTTGGGTAACCCAACTATTGACCAAAGACATGATTCGGAGCCGATGCATATAATGCTATATTCGGGATGCCGAATTGTACTATAAAAGTGTTCGGACTTTATTTAGTATTTTAAGAGATGTACATGACTCAATAGAGCCCCTGGCGATTTAAGTCGTACCGAGGTGTACATGGCAATCGGACAAAGACAGGGAAATACAGATTAAGAGGTAGGCCAGTACCACATAGGTTGGGCTAGAAACTGTTTCCATTATAGTCTGATTGATACGTCAAAACGTATTGGTACAAATAATGCGGTAAGCAACAAGGCTATTTTACATGCCGAGCACAAGGGAAAGCTATGTATGCGTCCTGAAAACGGGCAAGGTGATGTTTAGAGACCCTGTAGGTGCTATGCCACGCGTCTACGCAGCTTTTCTCCTTGGTGTATTGTCCTTCGAGAGGATCATCGTTCGGTGTTTTGATGATAGGTCTCGAAAAGTGGCCTTGGTACCGTCGAAAAGGTGATGTGGGTTGTAAGGAACCTGAAAAAAAGAGAAGAAAAAGGAAATATGAGTGTCCAGATAGGGTCTAGCCGTATTGTGGACTTTATCTTTATTATGCCTCCATCTGTTCCCATCGTATCTTGAGTGCGTAATTATGTACGCGTGGTACATATGCCACAATTTCGTAGGGCTGAGATGGAGGCTGAATTGCTAATTGAGCTCTTGACAAGCTGGACTGTCGTACTGTGGGGTAGTCCGGACTCGTTTAACAGTGTCCGAGGACTTGGCCGCCGATGTAATAGTCGGTTTGATGAGGCCGCCCTGTACTTCTGCTGCCAGGGCTGCGGTGTGCTCCTCAGTACGGAGGGAGCGTTCCATGTTTCCATTGACTATTATAACACTGCGTGGTCCGGGCATCTTGAGTTTGAGATAGGCATAGTGTGGGACTGCATTGAAGCGAGCGAACGCAGTTCGTCCGAGCAGTGAGTGGTAGCCACTTCGGAAGGGGACTATGTCGAAGATCAAGTCTTCGCTTCAGAAGTTGTCCGGCGAACCGGAGACGACCTCCAATGTGATTGAGCCCGTACAACGGGCCTCTACACGAGGTATTACTCCTTTAAAGGTAGATTTTGTGGGCTTGATTCTTGACTGATCAATACCCATCTTGCGGACTGTGTCCTGATAGAGCAGGTTAAGGATGCTGCCTCCATCCATGAGGACTCATGTGAGGTGGAATCCGTCGATGATTGGGTCGAGGACCAGTGCAGCCGAACCTCCGTGATGGATACTGGTCGGATGGTCCTTGCGATCAAAGGTGATCGGACAGGCCGACCATGGGTTGAATTTTGGGGCGACTGGCTCTATCACATAGACGTCCCTTAGCGCCGCTAGCTCTCCCTCTTGGAGATATGAGTAATGTATATCATATTCACCGTTTTGACTTCGGGGGGAAATTTCTTCTGCCCCCCTGTGCTTGGTGGACGAGGCTCCGCGTCGTCGTCCTTGCTGGGCGACCCTTTCTCCTTATGTTCGGCATTTAACTTGCCGGCCTGTTTGAAGACCCAACAACTTCTATTGGTATGGTTGGCAGGCTTGTCAGGAGTGTTGTGGATCTGGCAAGGTCGATCACGTATTTGGTCCAGGCTTGATGAACCGTCTTTATTTCGTTTGAATGGCTTCTTCCGTTGTCCGGATTTGGAGCCACTAAATCCGGCGTTGACCGTGGTATACTATGTATTATCATTGTTGCTATGATGCTTATGTTTGTTCCGTCGGGGCCTTCCATTGCTATTTCTAGCTTCGGAGGTGCCAGGGTCGCTGGTACTGTTGCCACTACGGGCTAGCCAGCAATCGTCGCGCGCACAAAAGCGGGTCATTAGTGTTGTGAGGGCTGCCATGGACTCCGGTTTTTCTTGGCCGAGGTGTCGGGCGAGCGATTCGTCGCGGATGCTCTGTTTAAAGGCCGCTAGGGCTTCGGCGTCCAGACAGTCAACAATCTGGTTCATTTTAATTAAGAACCTGGTCCAAAATTTCCCGGCCGACTCTCCGGGCTGCTGGACTATCTGACTGAGGTCATCGGCATTCGGAGGCCGGATATAAGTGACTTGGAAGTTGTCTCTAATGGCATCTTCCAAGTCTTCCCAGCTTCCAATAGAGTTTTCTGGGAGGCTATTTAACCAGTGCCGAGCAGCTCCCTTAAGTTTTAGGGGAAGGTATTTGATGGCGTGTAGATTATCACCGCGAGCCATGTGAATGTGGAGAAGAAAATCTTCGATCCATACTGCGAGATCGGTTGTGCCATCGTATGATTCAATGTTCACAGGTTAAAACCCTTCTGGGAACTGGTGCTCCATTACCTCATCGGTGAAGCATAGGGGGTGTGCGGCGCCTCTGTATCGGGCGACGTCACATCACAGTTTGGATGAAGTCCGTATGCGGTTTTTTTCCCGGGTGAGGTTGTGCTTGTCGCGCCTGACCTGATGGCCGTCTTCTCGTGTTGGGGCGCGCCCCCTTGATCCATAGATTGATCTGGTCTGACCGGCTCTATTGTCCAGGTCTTGTCGTAGGTCGTAAGTGTATCATGCGGCCGCTGTCTCTCTACCTCTACGGCGAGGTGGTGCGGGCTGGTGTTCGGCAAGAGTTGCTGCTCTGTCCCGACCATGCAGTGGTCGGTCAGGTTTGTCAGCAGCGTAAGGCGTTGGTTGTATAGGCTCCGGGGCCTTATCATCGAATTGGGGTAGCAGCTTGCACGTTTGGTAACTCTTAATTGGGCGCTCGAGGCAGTATACCTCGGCTGCCAGGACATTGGTCCATCTGTCGTTGAGTAAATCCTGATCAGCTTGAAGCTGCTGCTGCTTCTTTTTCAAGATTCTTGCAGTGGCTATTAGCCGATGCTTAAAGTGCTCTTGTTCGAGGGGTTCCTCCGGCATGATGAAATCTTCGTTACCGAGGCTCACATCCTCTTCGGAGATCGGTAGATAGTTACTATCCTCCGAGTCCTCGTTCCTGACTGGGTCGTCAAGGTTAACTTGCCCCTCCTCCACATCCTCTGGTTCGGATGTGGGTTCAACAGAGGCTTCGGGTTCTTCGGCGTTATCTGGAGTATTATCGTCTCCAGTGCCGGTGTTACTGTCTTTGCCACGACACGGTTTTGATTGGCACCGCTGGTGTCGACGCTTTGGAGGTGTGTCAGCAGGCTTGTCCTCCACCGGATCCTTCCTGCCATCGTCGTCATCCTCTTTGGGCGTGTCCACCATATACACATCATATGTGGAAGTGGTCGTCCAACGTCCGGTACACGGCGGGTCTTGGCCTTGCTCGTCCCCGGCATCGTCGTCCATCCCATCGATGTCTTCGGAGGCGTAGTCCAGCATGTCGGTTAAATTCTCGACAGTGACTATGAAGTGGGTGGTGGGTGGGACGTGAAATTCCCCGCTCTCAGCCCCTAGTCCGGGTCGTGCGTAGTTCGGTAGGGATTGCTCTGTAATGGCAAGGGATCACATTAAGTCCAGAGCCTCGCTTAAGAGCGAGGGTTGGACGGGGATATGAGAGTCCGCGGTGTCGGCCAGGGTAAGCGCCTCCTGGCCATGCTTACTTCGCGTGGACTTCGAGAGTTCGGATCTGGAGTCCGGGGGCGAGTCCGGCTTCATGACGATAGAGGAAGCCTGACGTGATTCCGGGCCTGCCGGTAACGCGTGATGATCTCCCATCTCACGTGATGATCTCCCATCCGGACACGGGGGAAGTCTTCTATCTTGTATCTTTGCGGCCCATGTTGCACAGCCCGGACGCCCGAGGACCCCCTAATCCAGGACTCCCTCAATGATCAACATGTAGATGTTCACCATTGAAGACTACTCCATCTCACGTGATGATCGGACATGGTTTAGTTGATTTGGATCATGTATCACTTAGACAACTTGAGGGATGTTGATTTAAGTGGGAGTTCTTTAGTAATTTGATTAATTTAACTTAAATTTATCATGAACATAGTCAAAATGTCTTTGCATATTATGTTGTAGATCAATAGCTCGATGTAGCTCCCCTTTTTCTGATACGTTCCTAGAGAAAATACTAAGTTGAAAGATGATGGTATCAATAATGCGGACTGGGTCCGTGATCTGAGGATTATCTTCATTGTTGCATAGAAGAATTATGTCTTTGATGCACCGCTAGGTGACAGACCTGTTGTAGGAGCTAATGTAGACGTGATGAACATTTGGCAAGCTCGATCTAATGACTACTTGATAGTTTAGTGTGCCATGCTTTACGACTTATAATCGGGGCTCCAAAGACGTTTCCAACGCCATGGAACATATGAGATGTTCCAAGGGATGAAATTGGTATTACAGGCTCATGCCCGTGTTGAGAGGTATGAGATCTCTGACAAGTACTTTGCCTACAAGTTGGAGGAGAATAGCTCAGCCAGTGAGCATGTGCTCAGAATGTCTGGGTACTACAATCGCTTGAATCAAGTGGAAGTTAATCTTCCAGATAAGATAGTGATTGACAGATTTCTCCAGTCACTATCACCAAGCTTCTAGAGCTTCGTTATGAACTATAAATATGCAAGGGATGACGAAAATGATTCCCAAAACTCTTCACGATGTTGAAATCGGCAGAGGTAGAAATCAAGAAAGAGCATCAAGTGTTGATGGTTAACAAGACCACCAGTTTTAAGAAAAAGGGCAAAGGAAGGAAAGGGAACTTCAAGAAGAACAGAAATAATTTGCCGCTCTCGTGAAAAAGCCCAAAGCTGGACCCAAGACTGAAACTGAGTGCTTCTACTGCAAAGGAAATGGTCACTGGAAGCGGAACTGCCCCAAATACTTGGCAGATAAGAAGGATGGCAACGTAAACAAAGGTATACTTGATATACATGTTATTGATGTGTACCTTACCGGTGCTCGTAGTATCCCCTGGGTATTTGATACCGATTCAGTTGCTAAGATTAGTAACTCAAAACAGGAGTTGCAGAATAAACGGAGACTAGTTAAGGGCGAGGTGACGATGTTTGTTGGAAGTGATTACAAGATTTATATGATCATCATCGCACACTCCCTCTACTTTCGGGATTAGTATTGAGCCTAAATAAATGTTATTTGATGTTTGCGTTGAGCATGAACAAGACTAGATCGTGTTTGTTGCAATACAGTTATTCATTTAAGTCAGAGAATAATTTTTGTTTTGTTTACATGAATAGAACCTTTTATGGTCATACACCCAATGTAAATGGTTTATTGAATATCGATCATAGTGATACGCATATTCATAATATTTATGCCAAAATATGCAAAGTTGATAATTATATTGCAACATACTTGTGGCACTGCTGTTTAGGTCATATTGGTGTAAAGCGCATGAAGAAACTCCATGCGAATGGAGTTTTGGAATCACTTGATTATGAATCATTTGATACTTGCGAACCATGCATCATAGGCAAGATGACTAAAACTCTATTCACCGGAACAATGGAGCGAGCTAATGACTTATTGGGAATAATACATGCCGATGTATGCGGTCCAATGAGTGTTGAAGCACGCAGCGGGTATCGTTATTTCCTAATCTTCACAGATGATTTAAGTAGGTATGGATATATCTACTTGATGAAACACAAGTCTGAAACATTAGAAAAGTTCAAAGAATTTCAGAGTGAAGTGGAGAATCATTGTAACAAGAAAATAAAGTTTCTACGATCTGATTGTGCAGGTGAATATTTGAGTTACGAGTTTGGCCTTCATTTAAAACAATGTGGAATTGTTTCACAACTCATGCCACCTGGAACACCACAACATAATGGTGTGTCCGAACATCGTAACCGTACTTTATTAGATATGGTGCGTTCTACGATGTCTCTTATGGATTTGCCTTTATCATTTTGGGGTTATGCATTAGAGACAGCTGCATTCAAGTTAAAATAGGGCACCATCTAAATCCGTTGAGGCGACACCGTATGAACTATGGTTTGGCAAGAAACCTAAGCTGTCGTTTCTTAAAGTTTGGGGATGCGACACTTATGTTAAAAGGCTTCGGCCTGATACGCTTGAACCCAAAGTAGAGAAGTGTGTCTTCATAAGATATCTAAAAGAAACTATTTGGTATACCTTCTACCACACATCAGAAGGCAAAATCTTTGTTGCTAAGAATGGGTCCTTTCTAGAGAAGGAGTTTCTCTCGAAAGAAGTGAGTGGGAGGAAAGTAGAACTCGATGAGGTAGTTGTACCTTCTCTCGAATTGAAAAGTAGTGCATTAGAGAAAACTGTTCCCGTGATGCCTAGGCCAACTAGAGAAGAAGCCAATGATAATGACCATGAAACTTTGGATCAAATTACTACTGAACCTCGAAGGTCGACCAGAACACGCACCGCACCAGAGTGGTATGGTAATCCTGTCCTGGAAGTCATGTTGTTAGACTACGGAGAACCTTCGAATTATGGAGAAGCTATGATGAGCCTAGATTTTGACAAATGGGTTGAGGCCATGAAATCTAAGATAGGATCCATGTATGAGAACAAAGTGTGGACTTTGGTGGACTTGCCCGATGATCGGCAAGCCAGTGAGAATAAATGGATCTTCAAGAGGAAGATGGACGCTGATGGTAATATCACTGTCTACAAAGCTCGACTTATTGCGAAAGTTTTTCGACAAGTTCAAGGGGTTGACTACGATGACACTTTATCTCACCCGTAGCGATGCTTAAAAGTCTGTCAGAATCATGTTAGCAATTGCCGCATTTTATGATTATGAAATTTGGCAAATAGACATCAAAACTGCATTCCTTAACGAAGAGTTGTATATGATGTAACCAGAAGATTTTGTCGATCCAAAAAGTGCTTACAAAGTGTGCAAGCTCCAGTGAACCATCTATGGACTGGTGCAAGCATCTTGGAGTTGGAATATACGCTTTGATGAGGTGATCAAAGCATATGGTTTTATACAGACTTATGGTGAAGCCTGTATTTACAAGAAAGTGAGTGGGAGCTCTGTAGCATTTCTGACATTATATGTGGATGACATATTGTTGGTTGGAAATAATATAGAATTTCTGGATCGCACAAAAGGATACTTGAATAAGAATTTTTCAATGAAAGACCTCGATGAAGCTGCTTATATATTGGGCATCAAGATCTATAGGGGATAGATCAAGACGCTTAATAGGACTTTCACAAAGCACATACCTTGATAAAGTTTTGAAGAAGTTCAAAAATGGACCAGTCAAAGAAAGGGTTCTTGCCTGTGTTGCAAGGTGTGAAATTGAGTAAGACTCAAAGCCTGACCACGGCAGAAGATAGAGAGAGAATGAAAGTCATTCCCTATGCCTCAGCCATAGGTTCTATAAAGCATGCCATGTTGTGCACCAGACCTGATGTGTGCCTTGCCACGTGTCTAGCAAGGGGGTACAAGAGTGATCAAGGAGTGGATCACTGGACAGCGGTCAAAATTATCCTTAGAGGAATAAGGAAATGTTTCTCGGTTATGGAGGTGATATAGAGTTCGTCGTAAAGGGTTACGTCAATCCAAGCTTTGACATTAATCCAGATGACTCTAAGTATCAATCTGGATGCGTATTGAAGGTGGGAGAAATTATCTAGAGTAGCTTTATGCAGAGCATTGTAGACATAGATATTTGCAAAGTGCACACAAATCTGAATGCTGCAGACCCATTCACTAAAACCCTCTCTCACAAGCAAAACATGATCACACCTTGGAACTCTTTGGGTGTCAATCACATGGCGATGTGAACTAGATTATTGACTCTAGTAAACTCTTTGGGTGTTAATCACTTGACAATGTGAACTATGGGTGTTAATCACATGGCGATGTGAACTAGATTGTTGACTCTAGTGCAAGTGGGAGACTGATGGAAATATGCCCTAGAGGCAATAATAAAATGGTTATTATTATATTTCGTTAATCATGATAAAGGTTTATTATTCATGCTATAATTGTATTGACTGGAAACTTAAATACATGTGTGGATACATAAACAAACATTGTGTCCCTAGTGAGCCTCTACTAGACTACCTCGTTGATCAAAGATGGTTAAGGTTTCCTAACCATAGACATTAGTTGTCATTTGATAACGGGATCACATCATTAGGAGAATGATGTGATGGACAAGACCCAACCGTTAGCATAGCATATGATCGTTCAGTTTATTGCTACTGCTTTTTTAATGTCAAATACATGTTTCTTCGACCATGAGATCATGCAACTCCCTTACACCGAAGGAATGACTTGTGTGCTATCTAACGTCGCAACGTAACTGGGTGATAATAAAGATGCTTTACAGGTATCTCCGAAGGTGTCTATTGGGTTTGCATGGATCAAGACTGAGATTTCTCACTCCGTGTGACGGAGAGGTATCTCTGGGCCCTCTTGGTAATACAGCATCACAAGAAGCTTGCAAGCAAAGTGACTAAGGAGTTAGTTACAAGATGATGTATTACGTAATGAGTAAAGAGACTTGCTGGTGACGAGATTGAAGTAGGTATGGAGATACCTACGACCGAATATCGAGCAAGTAACATACCGACAGACAAAGGGAACTATGTATGTTGTCATAAATGTTCGACCGATAAAGATCTTCGTAGAATATGTAGGAACCAATATGGGCATCCAGGTCCTGCTATTGGTTATTGGTAGGAGAACTGTCTTGGTCATCTCTACATCATTCTCAAACCCGTAGGGTCCGCACGCTTAACGTTATTGACAATATAGTGTTATATGAGTTATGTGAATTGGTGACCGAATGTTGTTCGGAGTCCCGGATGAGATCACGGACATGATGAGGAGCTCCGGAATGGTCCGGAGGTAAAGATTGATATACAGTACAATGGTATTTGGTCTCCGGAAAGGTTTCGGAAGCACCGAGTATTTATCGGAGTGCCGGAAGGGGTTCTGGAAGGCCACCGGTAAGTGGTGGGCCTTATGGGCCAAAGGGGGAAGCACACCATCCCACAAAGGGGCTGGTGTCGGTGTCAAAATCGGCGGATCTCGGGTAGGGGGTCCCGAATTGTGCGTCTAAGGTCGATGGTAACACGAGACAGGGGACACGATGTTTACCCAGGTTCGGGCCCTCTCGATGGAGGTAATACCCTACTTCCTACTTGATTGATCTTGATGATATGAGTATTACAAGAGTTGATCTACCACGAGATCGTAGAGGCTAAACCCTAGAAGCTAGCCTATGATTATGATTGTGTATATGATCTATCGACTAGCCTGGCCTCGGTTTATATAATGCACCAGAGGCCTAGGATAACAAGAGTCCTAGCCAAATACACCGGTGGGGAGGAGTCCTTGTCTTGATCACCAAGTCTTGTGAAATCTTCCTTGTATGCGGCAGCTGTCCGAACTGGCCCATGAGTATACGGCCATGGGGGTCCTCGGCCCAATCTAACAGATCAGGAGACGACGTGGTGAGTACCCCCTAGTCCAGGACACCGTCAGTAGCCCCCTGAACCGGTCTTCAAGTTGGGGACGCTCCTCGATTCTTCCGAGTTGTTCTTCATCTTCGGTCGTCGGTCTTGAAAATTGATTCAACAAATCTGCTCATCTTCGATCTTGAGGATCGCCGAAGTAAATCCGAAGAGTTTACACATCGGGTATCCGAGGAGCCCCTTTAAGTTCTCGGCCTTTATCAATGCCTTTTTATTTTTATGCCACACCTCGGGTTTGAAGTTGTTCCCGGGCGGTAGTGTCCTCTTGCGTTTGAGCTCCAACGCCGAACTGCATTCGAGGTGTATTTTGCATCCGAGCACCAATGTCGGGCTGCTTCCGGGCTCCAACGCCGGAATGTATCCGAGCCCCAACGCTGGACTGTGTCCAAGCTCCAACGCCGGACTGTATCCGAGCGTCAACGCCGGATTATATCCGAGGTGTCATAGATCACCTTGGTTCAAAAAAGTTGAAAGAGTTTAGCTAAGCTTAATACCAGAAATGCCCTCTATGGAGCCAGCCACTGGCGCCCGAGCTTTATGCCGGACTGCTTCCGAGGTGGTGCACCACCTTCGCCACGGGCTGATTTTTATGAATTTAATTCTGAATTGTGCAATGTAAACTCTGACGAGATATATAGCCAGTAGCCCACAAGGTGTGTATCGGTCTAAAACCCGAGATGCACCTGAAGGAAAACATGAAACCACTGATCCTAGTAGCCCGTGAGACTTAGGACGATGCGCGAAATCGGCCCGAGGATCAACTCCTAGCTCGGCCGCATACGTAGGAATAGAGACGCAGTGTAATATATCAAAGATAATAGTGGTCGGTGGACGGGCCCTTGAGAGAGGGTCTTGAGATGTTGCCGCAATATATTAGCTTGACACTATATAGGTCCAGATGGTTCCTATTATTGTCCGAAGACGCATTTGCGCATAGTTAGGTCAAGCCGAACACTGAGCACTTTGAATTTTCTGCATTGAATAGGCAATGCAGTAGCCCCCGAAACACTAGTCGGGTGGCAACACCAGATCAGGGGATTGATGTACCCCTTTAATATTTGTAAATGATAAGCACGAAGCCCAGTAGCCCCCGAGCCTTAATGTGGGCACGGGTGGCCAAATTAAGGATCGAGATCCGTAGTAAAATCACAAATTATGTAATGATTCTCTGTATCCAAGTACTTTACATCATTAATGCTCGGATCCGCATTGTAAAAAACTTTGTTGACCGACCATCGGCTTCCACCTCCTTGGCCAGCAGCTGAGGAGTGTTTGTCCTACTTTATAAAGCCTTAATGAGGGCAAAGATTTACGACAAACAGGGCAATCCGGCCATACGGTTTTATAAACAAAGATACGCGGAGAGATATGTTATACTACTTTTTAATGTAAGAAACATCTTCCAAAGAAAATAGTCCCGCTATCGGTTCCTTTCTTTGGGTTGTCATGCTAAGCATGATCATGAAACCTCAGCTCCGATCAATGTGGAAGCAAAATATTGAGGATTTAGTTTGGGGAAAGTTCCCGAATTCTATGGTATTATTGAACCAAAATTTTCACTTCCGTCATTGCCGACCAATGTGATCCTTTAAGATTGCTAGCTTTTGGCTTCACCCAGTCTGAGGTACTAACTCGGATGACCCGGTAGTAACAATCACAGAGGTGCTCCCTTTATCGCCTAGCAGAACAATCGAGAACGTAGCGGTAAGCACAGGAGCCAGGCAACCTAGCTTGGCCAAAATCTTAAGTCAAATTTGTAAGTGCATCTAGTGCCACCCCTAGTTGGTTTTGGAGTATTGACGACAAATGTGGTTGAGGGACTAATGCGTTTGTGAGAATTGCAGGATAACGCAGGTAGTGTCCCCCATTGATTCGGTTTACCTACCGGAGATGACCCCTAAATATGTATGGAGACATTGACGACAATGGTGGTATGTGAAGATATTCATATTGAAGACTATGACATGCGAAGACATTGAGTGAAGACTATGGAGCCTTGACGTGTGGTCGCTTCGTTGTTTCCTTTTTCTTTTTGTTGAGTCATAGGAACCACCGTCTGTTAAGTGGGGTCCAAGTGATCAAAGTCGTAATGACTCAAGTGATGCTCAACCCAAATCCTATGTCTTCGACGAAGACAATGAGAGGAAAACTTATCCAGCTGGATGAGTCAGCTTTGCTTGTAGCCCAAGTAAAGTTGCCGTGTGTTTGAAATCGACCGTTGGAACACGTGCGGTTCATAGTGACCCAGGTCATTTCGGACATATCAGGTCGGGTTGCCTAGTGGCTATAAATAGCCCACCCCCTACACCATAAATTGGTGGCTGCTCAGAATTAATGCACGGCTTTTGTCGTTTGAGAGCAACCCACCTCGAAGCCTTTGAGAGAGAGAAATCCTTGCGAGGACAAAGCCCAAACACCCAGAGCCAAAGAGTGTTAGGTATCACCGAGTCCTTCATGCATGTGACTGAAGACTTATTACACTTGAGGACTGTGAATCCTCCAGCCGGTTAGGCGTCATGTTCTGAGCATCCAAGAGTCATTGTGGATTGCCGATGAACGCAGTCTGTGAAGGTTCGGAAGTCTACCTTGAAGACTTACCAGAGTGATTGGGCGAGGACTGTGTGTCCTTAGCTCAAGGGGAATAAGGTGAAGACACGGTCTTCTGAGTTGAATCTCAGCCTCCCCAACCAGATGTACAGTTGTCACAGCAACTGGAACTGGTCCAACAAATCATGTGTCTTCAACAAGTGCCTGGTTCTATCTTCTCCCTCTCCTTACTTAGAGTTTGTCTTCGTGAAGTCATTGCCTATTTTTCATACCTGTTTGACTTCATTGCTTGACTACTTTTGTTGATTGGCTTCTCACTATCTTCCATCTTGATCCTTACTACCAATCTGCTATTAGTCTTGTACTTTCACGTTATTGCACACTTGACTATGGTTTGCTTGTTGTAGTTTATCTTCTGTTGCATATCAATTAGGTTATTTCTATTGTTTGTCTTCGAAACATCCATGTTTTGAAGACTTTCCTAAAAATCACCTATTCACCCCCCCCCCCTCTAGTCGATAACTAGCACTTTCAAAATTGATTCATATTTATGGCTTTATATAACGATAATTACGGAAGGCAACGCTTGTATAATGAATACAAATGCTGATGATATATACTTATTTTGACTCCATTGCGACCGTTTATCAGTTGAAAGTGGCCCATAGTCGGCTTCTACCCCTTTGTAGGTACTACGCAGGGTGTTTCTGCAATAACCAGACAACCCTTAGCCGACGTCTCGGCGCCCGGAGGTGGTTGTGTTAGCGGAAACGAGGCAATCAGATATCTTGGCTTTATAACTTTCACTTAGTCAGAGGAGCTTTAAACTGGGGAAGCTAGCTACGAGCCCCCGGTTAGTGTTCGGCGACAGCTGAGGTCAAGCTGTAAACACTTCGGCCAATGTTATGAACGGCCCATCATTTAACACGGTCATCGGATCGCTGACCAGTTTGCGCTTATTGTGATAGTCAATTTTCGGCTTTCTCCACTGAGGTGCCTAACCATGCGAGCTGGAAGCATAATTGCAGTGGTTCTCCCGTTGCACACCTAACTGAACAAAGTGGAACATAGGAGTCAAGCACAGGTGCCAGGCAACCAAACTATTGACCGAAGACACAATTTGAAATCGATGCATATATAGCAAGATCCGAGAATGTTTTTGCCGAATCTCTAAAGGTGTTCGGCGTTGCACTGCGAGACTTGTGCTGGAAACACACAAATAGTTTAAAAGTGCCAAAAGCTTGGAAAACCAAAAAACGTCAGTAAAAACTTGACGTCCGAACAAGATCAAGTGTTCGGTGCCAATCCAAAAATTGGTCTTAGAAAAAAAAGTGCTTCTGTCGTGTTTTAACATGACACATCCTATCTCAAGACTTCAAGCGGGTCAGCCTTCGGCTTCAACCTCCCTAGCCCGTAGGCGGAGTGTTTCTCGTTAGGCCAATTTAGCGAACTAAAACTCGAGCGGCTTGAGAGAGAAATCAGGCTACCCGGCTATTGACCACACACTCGCATCGAAAAGGGAGAGATAGAAAAAGACTTTGCCACAACCAAGAAGAAAACACATTTACTATAAAACAGCTCATATAAATTTAAGAGCCCCCAAGTGACTTGGGTAAAAGAATTTTATGTATAATGATTGTATGTACCGAAGTACTTATATCATATCTGTGTTCACCCGAACTTTAAACGTGTCTTAACCGACCGTCGGCTTCTCCCTCTTCGGTCAAGGGCCGAAAAGTGTTATGTACTCCACCTGTCGAGAATATCGACGGTGTTTCCGATAACCAGGCAATCAGGTCATAAGGTTGTAACAAACAAAGCGCTCAGGGAACTTATGCTATATTACCGACGAAGTCTAAGAAGCATCTTCGAAGAAAATAGGACCCCCACCGATACCTTTCTTCGGTTGCTCATTATTACTATGAGACTTGTGCAATAGATTTTTTGTACTCATGAGTTCCGTTGTGTGCCGACCATTATTGAAAACAATAAGAGCGCTAGCTTTCGGCTTCACCCAGTCTGAGGTCCGGCTCGGATGACCCGATCGTGACAATCGCAGAGGTGCTCCCTTTACTCCCTAGTCGAACAATCGGGAACGTAGGGGTAAACACAGGAGCAAGGCAACCCAGCTTGCAAATCACTTATGTCAATATGGTGCATATTGTGGCGTAATACACGAACAAGGAACGAAACCGTACAAGTATAATCATATGCAAGAGGAAAAGCTCCATGAAGGAAGCCAGCAGATAAAAAGGGTATTCGAGTAGGGTCTTTTACATCTGTGTCCCTAACTCGAACCCACTACTCACATTTGCCCCTAATTCGAAAGCCTGCTCAAAAATGCCCCTCCGCCGTTAGGTGCCCTTACAGAAATGCCCTTCCGTCCCGTTTCCGTCTGGTCAAAGGGGTTTGACCGTCTACTGGGCGTTTATTGGACATTTTGCCCCTGCCTCCATGTGCCACTTACACGTGGGACCCAGTCAAAACATAAATAAAAAGGAAAAACTCTCTCTCTCTCACCCTCTCTCTGACACACTTACTTGTGGGCCCCAAACAAAATAGAGAAATAAAAAATCCCTCCCACCTCTTTCCCCTACCTCACGAATTCTCTGTCTCACCTCCGGCGAGCGCCGACAGCCCTGGATGTGCGTCATCGGCACCAGCTCCCCACACGCCGCAGCCCTCCCTCCATTCTATCCTCCCTCTCCCTTCCTCCCTTCCTCTCCCTCCCTCTCCCTAGACTGCGCCCTAGACTGGCGGCGAGCTCCAGTGACCAAAGCCATGGCGACGATGGAAGAAGTCGCAACTCCGGCGACCAACTTGTTGGCGGAGAGTACAGTTCGGACGAGTGCACTGAGCTGCGTCCAGTGGTACCAACAGAGCATGCAGGGGTGGTGGGAATCGACCGCAGCAACAAACTAGGCGGCGGCCGACGGCGGTGCTCGACGGACTCAAGAAGCCGGCCATGGATCTAGTGGTTTAGGGGGATGGGCGACATCTTAGGGGCACCACGAACATGACTGAGACATTAATTTGTGGTTTAGCACCACAAGGCTGGCGAATCGACGATGGCACTCCGGTGATCCACAGACGAGGAAGACGGTCGATCCGGCCGCAGGGGAGGAGAGCGAGCGGGGGAAGGGATGGAAAGTTAGCTAGGGTTGTTAGGGGCCTGCAGGCGTCGTTAAGTAGCCCTACCCGAGCTACTACGACAGAAAGCTGTCGAACAGCAGCGATGGTGGCCTTGGCCCAACAAGGCAATCGATAATTTGAGGAAGACGATGACTGGGGGAGATGGGTGGGCCTGGCGCTATGCACATGGGCCAAAGTGCACATTGAACTTGGGCCAAAAGGTAAGCACTCTCTTTCTTCTCTTTAATTTTTGTTTTATTTTTTTCAGGGGTAAAAATGTCAAACAAACGTCTCATAGATGGTCAAACTCAGGGGAGGAGAGCGAGCAGGGGAAGGGATGGAAAGTTAGCTAGGGTTGTTAGGGGCCTGCAGGCGTCGTTAAGTAGCCCTACCCGAGCTACTACGACAGAAAGCTGTCGAACAGCAGCGATGGTGGCGCGCGCCAGCGCGTGCAGTCGATGAGCTGAGGAAGACGATGACTGGGGGAGATGGGTGGGCCTGGCGCTATGCACATGGGGCCAAAGTGCACATTGAACTTGGGCCAAAAGGTAAGCACTCTCTTTCTTCTCTTTAATTTTTGTTTTATTTTTTTCAGGGGTAAAAATGTCAAACAAACGTCTCATAGATGGTCAAACTCCTTTGACGGGACGGAAACGGAACGGAAGGGAATTTTTGTAAGGTCACTTAACGGCGGAGGGGCAAATTTGAGCAGGCTTCGAAGTTAGGGGCAAATCTGAGTAGGTGGTTCAAGTTAGGGACAGAAATGCAAATGGCCCATTTGAGTATGTGTGTCACAAACAAAGTTATGACAAGGAATTTTTTCACAAACAACTTTTTTCAAAAAAAGTATAATGCTTGGTCGAACCGAACGCGGGTTAAAAATTTGAAGCTTTGAGCATGAAAGCGACTTAGCTGGTTAATGCGTTCGGCATTGATGACATGGTCCGAGCTTGATGCGGTATAAGGTTCCATCCCCCAAACCGGTCCCGAGGTGACGGAGCAAAGAGCTCGGCACTCCGAAGTGGTGACATAGCACGGCCAATGTAGGCCGGCAGAGTGACGCCAAGGAGACCACGTGACACAGTCAAAGTCCATTACCTGCACATGTAAAATAGCGCAGGCCAACAATAATAATATAAATATATAAAAATCCTTGCATAATTAATTTACGCAAAATAAAATGGATGTGGCCTCGCGCCGAAGCCAATGTCGATGCCGGGCGTCGGCGTGACACAGTGAAGACATGACAAAGCCTGAAGTTGCAGGGCGGTCCGGGTTCCGGATGCAGCGTTCGCCGAACTATGTACGGAAACTGACCGAACCACCACGCGACCATCGTTAATGTGGCCACCGTTTGACAGACCTGTGTACAGATAATGGAACAAACCAGAGTAATAATTCTTTAAGAAAAACAAACCCAACAAGCAAAAATTGTTAGGATTAATAGCACCTGATTTATTTGTTGTAGCAGTCCGAAGAAAAGCGACTCCCAAAAAATTGGGAATCGATCCGCACACCCATTTCCTGATGGGCGATAAAGCGACGGCATGGCGATGCTGGTAGAGGTTAGCTTGCCGAGGAAAATCCCTCAGTCCAGCTAATGTGACGAAGCTGGTCGGCTGGTGACGCCGAAGTCACCGGAGTATGTTGATGAAAAAATAGCCAAGTCCCCGGTCTAGCCAAGGTGAAGGAGCAGGTCGGTAAGGAGTCGTTGCAGCTGCCATGTCAGCCAAGGTGTTGAAGTAGTTCGGCGTGATGGACATCGGCTCGAAGAAGCAACAGTGCGGCCATGCCAATGCAGGTCGTAACTTGTGACGCGGCCAATGCTGGTTTGATGAAGTGACCATGCGGCAAAGCCGGTGTGCCCGCTCCGTGTAATCCGTGGGGCGGCGATGTTGGTGATGATTTATCCTTGGCGATTCCGAACTCTTATTCGGCTTGCCTAGGTGAGGATCCGAAGAAGTTGAGCTCGGCTCACAAAGCAACGATATGTCTAGCGCAGGTCGGTAACTGTGGAGCTAAATGGCCGGACTGGTTTGACACCAGCGTGATGGCGAAGATCATGTTGAAAAGACTTCAAAGTTAGTGGGATGTGTTCGGGAACAAAGAACAATACCCCATACAAAACTTCCTTCAAAAAGGATGTCCGAAATCCCGTTCATAAAAAAGACGAACTTGGGTCGGACTCGTTCTCGCGCAGAAAACAGATCTGAAAAGTGATGCACTAATCGGAAGGTTCCCAGAGTTTGGACGGTCGGATCGAGCCGAAATTTTGAGGGATGGTAGATATAGGAATTCTGCATCCGATCAATGGTTGGATCTTCTAAAGTATGTCCGAGCTAGATGCTGGACACCACGCCCTAAACTCGTCCAGATTCCCGTCCAGGTTTGACAGGGCTCCGGTATATCATAGATTGCCAGAGATTCCTCCATCGGAACTCGACGAAATTTTCCAGGGTCGTTGTAGACTCAATTCCGCACAACTCCACTGAACCAATTGTTAAAACGACACTCAAGGAGGCGGTGGCGGCGGATACAAGTTCGCTGTCCAGAAAAACAGCACGGTCGCCCGAGGGCAATGTTGACGTTGAGCCCCCCGAGCGCCATGGATGATTCCTCCATGATCTTGATAGAGATCGGAGTTGATGTTGATGAAGGCCCTCGCCCGAACATGACGCTCGGAGGCAGGGCACAGTATTCGGTCGAGCCGGTAACGAAGATGTTGACGTTGCAGTTAATCTGCAGACGAGCCATTGATCCTTTTGCCGATCACACAGCGGAACTCTCAATGAAAGCACCAATGTTGGTGTCAAAACCAGCGGATCTCGGGTAGGGGGTCCCGAACTATGCGTCTAAGGTCGATGGTAACAGGAGACAGGGGACACGATGTTTACCCAGGTTCGGGCCCTCTCGTCGGAGGTAATACCCTACTTCCTACTTGATTGATCTTGATGATATGAGTATTACAAGAGTTGATCTACCACGAGATCGTAGAGGCTAAACCCTAGAAGCTAGCCTATGATTATGATTGTGTATATGATCTATCGACTAGCCTGACCTCGGTTTATATAATGCACCAGAGGCCTAGGATAACAAGAATCCTAGCCGAATACGCCGGTGGGGAGGAGTCCTTGTCTTGATCACCAAGTCTTGTGGAATCTTCCTTGTATGCGGCAGCTGTCCCAACTGGCCCATGAGTATACGGCCATGGGGGTCCTCGGCCCAGTCTAACAGATCGGAAGATGACGTGGTGAGTACCCCCTACTCCAGGACACCGTCAGCTGGCGCACCACTCTACCCCTGCCCACGCGCCAAGAAAAGGGGGGAAGGAAACGGGGCGCCCTAAGGAAGCCAGCCCCCCTTTCCTTCCCCCCATGTTCAAATATTGAACGGGGGGCGCGGCTAGGCAGGCCTCTAGGGCAGCCGCCGACCACTTGGGGGCGCCCTAGGGCTTCCTCCTCTTCCCCTCCACCGATATATATGTGTGTGGAGGGAGAGGGGCAACACACACCACGATCCCCAAGCTGTGTGCGGCGCCCCTCTCCCTCTAGTTCGTCCTCGGTAGTATTTTCGTAGTGCTCGGCGAAGCCCTGCAGAGATAGTTGCATCACCACCGTCACCACGCTGTCGTGCTGCCGGAACTCATCTACTACTTCGCCCGTCTTGCTGGATCAAGAAGATGAGGACGTCATCGAGCTGAATGTGTGTTGAACGCGGAGGTGCCCTGCGTTCGGTACTTGATCAGGCGGATCATGAAGTTGTATGAGTACATCAACCGTGTTTATAAATGCTTCCGCTTAACGGTCTACGAGGGTACGTAGACACACTCTCACCTCTTGTAGCTATGCATCTCCATGGATAGATCTTGCGTGTGCGTAGAATTTTTTTTGTTTTCCATGCAACGTTCCCCAACAGTTCAGTGGCCGGGGTGAAACCCTGCTCTATCTTCGGATGGACCGCTGGCGGCGAAACTTGTTCCCTTCTTGAAGGTGTCGTCGCGGCTCTCATTGGCCGTCTGTTGCTCCAGGGAAAACTCTTATCCTCGGATCGGGCGGTGGCGGCGCTTCGGTGTCGTCCCCTTCCTGAAGGCGCCACCTTGGAGCCCACGGTTCGTCATATGCGGCTTCACCTCTTCGCGTAGTGCTAGGAATGGTGTTCCTGCGCTCAGTGCCTATGTATCCTGCCTTGGGTCTATGTGTGTGCGTCTGTTGTGGGGGTGCACTTGTACCGGATGTTGTTGATCGTTTTTATATATAATAAAGCGGGGCGAAGCCTTTTTCGGCCCTCCGTCTTATAATATAAGACAGACGAAGGGGGTAGTAGTCTATATATGAATCCTTTTCTCGTCAAAATAAAATTAATAATCATATACGAATCCGGACTCGATCTTAGTGTCGGAAGCTACGGACGGTGAAACCGTGTACAACACGTAGCTTGGTGTTTTACGGGAGTATATATTATAAATACCGATCATAGCTTTCGTTCCTCCCTTGAAGTCGGCTGCAATCAATTATGTTCCTATATTCAGATCCAACATTCTATTTCGATTCGATCCATCGGGCCAACTGGATCGATGACCCTAGGTAGCTAGCTAGCTAGCATGTTCAGCTCTTCCGCGCCTCAAGATGGCAGGGGATGAAATCCACCGGGTTTTGCCTACCCAAACTCATCCCACGAGAAAATCGTAAACCCGTTGTCGGTGTCAAAACCGGCGGATCTCGGGTAGGGGGTCCCGATCTGTGCGTCAAGGCTGATGGTAACAGGAAGCAAGGGACACATATGTTTACCCAGGTTCGGGCCCTCTCGATGGAGGTAAAACCCTACTTCCTGCTTGATTAATATTGCAGATATGGGTAGTACAAGAGTAGATCTACCACGAGATCGTAAAGCCTAAACCCTAAGAGCTAGCCTATGATGGTATGACTGTAAATGTGGTCGGCCTTCTAAGGACCATCCTCTCCGGTTTATATAGACACCGTAGAGGGCTAGGGTTTACATGGAGTCGGTTACAAGGAAGGAAACACAATATTCGGATCGCCAAGCTTGCCTTCCACGCCAAGGAGAGTCCCATCCGGACACGGGCCTTCCACGCTTCAATAGTCCGGACGATGTATACAGTCCGGCTGTCCAGATACCCCCTTATCCAGGACTCCCTCAGTAGCCCCTGAACCAGGCTTCAATGACGACGAGTCCGGCGCGCAGTCTTGTCTTCGGCATTGCAGGGCGGGTTCCTTCTCCGAATACTCCAAAATAATCGTCGAACACTTAGACCGTGTCCGGATCCACAAAATAATCTTCACATACCGCTGTAGAGAGAATGATATTCCAAAAATACAATTTGCTGACAATTTTTAAGACGACGCGATGTGTCATTACGGCCGGATAACTATTCGAACCGTCTTCCCATATCCAGCCTCATCGTAAGTTGTGAGGCAGTTTCCTGGGCGCGTTTTTGTCGAAGCAGAGATCGTGTACCCTTATCACGGGATTCTCATCAATGCGGGTATGGGTAATCCAATCGTACCGCCAATCGCGGCGAGTGGGAGGCAGACGGGTTCCACCAGGCAAGTGGGGAGGCGCAAAAAGCATTTACCGCCCCTATAAAGAGGTAAGTTCTCTTTCTCTTTACCCACGCCTTCTCCTTCCGTTAGCTCATTCCCCTCTGCTCGAGTCCTAACGCCCAAGTACTCCTCTCCTCTATCGAAGAGGGGTTTCCTAGAGATGTCCGGATCCGGAGCGGGAGGCCGATGGATGGCCTCGGCCGTCCAAGAGAAGGACATCAAGAAGCTCCGGGGAGCCGGGTATCTGGCCCAGAAGATCGGCCACCGTCTCCCACCGGCGGGACAGGTCGTCCCCACTCCGGAACCTTCCGAGAGAGTCGTGTTCCTTCCCCATTTTGTCCGCGGGCTTGGGTTTCCCCTTCACCCATTTGTTCGTGGAGTGATGTATTACTACGGGATCGATTTTCATGATCTTTCCCCCCAACTCCTTCCTCAATATCTCGACGTTCATCGTCGTGTGCGAGGCTTTTCTCCGGATCCCACCTCACTTCGGCATGTGGCTGAAGATTTTCAATGTGAAGCCCAAGGTGGTGAGTGGCGACCACGCCGAGTGCGGCGGCGCCATGGTGAGCAAGATGCCCAAAGTCGTTTGGCCGAAGGGTGCCTTCAACGACTCCGTCAAGGAGTGGCAGCAGTAGTGGTTCTATATCACTGAACCACGCGGCAAAAAGTGGGCGGCAGCTCCAGAGTTCAGATCCGGAGCCCCACTACGGCTCACTTCCTGGCCCAAGAAGGGCCCGAACTGGTCCTCGTCTGATGAGCTATCGCTGCTCCAGACGCACATTCAAAGTAAGGTCGAGAGGGACGTCAAACTTGTCGACATAGTCCAGGTGATGTTAGTTCGCCTGGTCCTCCCTTGCCAGCGCCGAGCCTGCCATCTATGGGAGTACAACCCAACCGAGCACCAAACCCTCCTGGAGCTCTATGATTCCTCCCATGAGGACATCTGGAAGGTGCTCTTAAAGTCCGACAAATCATGGCCGGACTCCGCCGTGGACCGTGGATACCAATCGTCGCATCCCGCAAGCCCGGTAAGTCATAACTGTACTCCGTCCATCCATGCTTCAGTTAGCATGTCCTGAGGGCGGCATATTCATCGCATTTTTATCATGACCCCAGGGATGGACAAGGAAGGTGGAGCGGATACATTGCTCGGCCCCGCTGCCAGAGGAACCGGCCGGACCTCTTCTTGCGAAGATGCTGGTCCCCGCGCCCTACAAGGCGCCAAAGAAGGAGGCCTCCAAGAAGGTCAAAATGACCCGGTGTGGCCTCCGTCGTCGTGAGGCTTCGGACACCGCATCCGAAGATTCTGGCGACGATCCTTCTTCTGAAGACGAAGAGGAGGAAGCAGAGGAGGACGAGCCTCCCTCTGGTGGAGGGAGAAAACGACGGCCTCCACATTCCTGGAGGCCGAATCACCCAAGAGGGGAAAGGTTCCCTTCCAAAGGCATCCACCCTGGCCGCCGATAGCAGCCCGGAGTGGGATCCCAGGGCCCAGCCCCTGGAGAAGTCGTAAGTATACGAAACCTGAACACACATATGTGTCCGGGACCATTTTTAGGTGTAGTAGTTTTAACTGTTGCCATATTTTGCACAGTCCGGCAAGGTCTCGCGCCGGACAGTCCTCATCAGACGATTCGCTGAACTCGGACGCCTTGGCGAGCGAGACGCCTCCCGAGGCCCCTTCCCCAAAGCCCAGGCACGACACTGAGGTGTCGTCTCAACCGGACCCGGCCCTGGGGGGCATATTCCTGGAGCTGGACACATGGGAGCGATGGCCCCTGGGTGTGCCGATAGCGGGGGCGATCTTGTGTTTGGCCTACAGCCGGATAGCGTCCAGGAGACCTCTAAGGCTCCCGGGTTGGGCGAGCAGCCACCTTCGACGGTGGGAGGCTTGCCTACTCCACCGGCGACCTCCGTCCAAGCAGAGTCGCCAGGCGGTCTGTCAACCACTTCAAAGAACGCGTCTATCGTTGATGAGCATCGGACCCTAATGGGTGCGGTGGTTGAAAAGATTCAGTCCGCCGAGAGCGGGCTGAACGAGTCCTGCCTTGGCCTTATAAAGGCTTTTGAGGTATGTTTCCTAAGAAACCTTTGAAGAATTGTCATAATATGAGTAGTAGCCCCTGATACACTGTCCGGCGCAGGAAAGGGAGCCGGGCAGGGGATCAATTCCTCTGCATTCGCAGGAGCCTATGTGAATGACGTATACCCCTTTTTGTGAAAACAGGCATCTGCAGAGAGGACGGCCGCTCATAATGCGGAATTGTCCGAATTGAAGCAGAGCTTTGCATGGGCCGTAGAGGAACCTGGTCGTGTGAAGAAGCAGTTGGAAGACCAGCAAGGTATGTTGAAAACAGTGTCTTGAGGTTGGCATGAATGAGTAATTGTGCCTAATGAATAGCAACTGTATGGTATGCTCTAGGAGCGAGTGCCGAATACGAGGCACTAAAGAAGGCTGTGCTTGATGCCGGCGAAAAGGCGGCCGCCGAGCAGGCACTTCGTGAAGTACATGAGGCCAGGGTTATCACAGTCGAGCGAGAGCTCCAGGAGGCTGTGAAGAAAGGCGAGGGCTTGGATCAGAGTCTAATAGGGAAAGAATCCGAACTCGCCCAAGCTCTGCAAGCCGCGGAAGATGCTCGGGAAGAGGCCCGAGGTGCTGTACGGGACATTCAAGAGGCCCGGGAAGTTGCGGCTGGTAAGGCATGTTGAATTCATGGCCATGTTTATATGGTAGTGGGGAGAACTCTAAACGATAAGCTGAATTCTTGTTTTTACAGGGGCGTTTGCGGATCTGCCTCGCAGCATATCAGATGCCGCCCGATTTTACCGGACCGAGGAGAAGAAGTTTGTGGAGAGGGATTTCTGGTCACGGTATTTGGCGCTGAACTATCCGGTGCCTTTTGTCGATCAGCTGAAACAGCTGGTCGAACTGCACCAGGCGGCCGAACTAGCCATGAAAGACTTGGTTGTCTGGCTGTGGCCTGCCGAGCCCATTGCAAGCAGTTACTTCGGACTCGTGAAGCGGATTATAGGCGCATGTCCTCGGCTTGATGCTATCAAGCGATCAGTTTGCATAGAAGGCGCGCACATGGCGTTTGCCCGTGCAAAAGTGCATTGGGGGAAGCTTGACGCGGAGAAGCTGATGACTGAGGGGCCGCCGGAGGGTAAGGAGCATCGCAAGCCCGAGCAGTAATATGAAGGTGTACTGAGAGGGGCCTGCCTTGTGGCGGATAAGTGTGCAAAAGACATAATGTTTCCCTGAGGGCATTCGTGCCGCTTTTTGTAATATGGGATGGTGGCATTTTTATTATATATTGCCTGTTTTGTTTGAACATGTGTTCTTCTTGCGCGGCTGTTTATTGTATGCAAATCCTGAGAGTTGGCGACCGTCGCTTCCTTTACGTAAAAAAGAATACGGGGGCGTTCGGGGTATATCTGAACGCTCTTTACCCCATAGTTGGGTCCTTTTAAGGAGGTGTTTCTCACCACGAACCAGGCAATAGGACTATAACGCTTTATTACTCTCGCTTAGCCATAGGAATTCGAGTATGGTCGGCACAGCCCCTAGTGTTCGGAAGGCCGAGCCAGGGGTTCTATTGGCGCCTGATCAGGATACCGATCCTTCGCACTCTGCATTTATAATGGCGTTGTGCGGAATAAATCTTTAAGGATTTAACAACCTCTCGAACAGCTGACCAGCTCTCGCTACATCATGACAGTCGGTTTTCGGCTTTCTCTACTGAGGTGCTCGTCCGGCTGAACCGGGACACAATCGCAGCAGTTCTCCCCGCGCTACCTTAGCCGATAGAACGGAACGTAAGGTACCAAAACATGGGAGCCGGGCAAACCCAACCAATGACCCAAGACATGATTCGAAGCTGATGCATATAGTGCTATAAGTTCGGGGTGCCGAGAGACCGAAAAGGTGGTTGGACTTTATTGCCGTACTGTGAAGCCCCTGGCATAACCGGGCGTAGTATGAAGCGTGGCTGCCATTTTTGGCAAAGAGGCGTCGGTGATAAACGACGACTTGTAAGTGTTTACTCAGGTCTACGCATTGTAGTAGGATGGTATGTCTATGCATATGAGTACGATATATGAAAAGATGTGTTTTTTGGCGGAACCTGTGATCGCCGGGCTGGAGGGGTGAGTGGGTCAGGAAGGAATCCGGACTGCCTTCTACCTGTATGTTCCTTCCATTGTGTGTCCGAGCTGATTCCGCGCCACCGATCCTGTTCTGCGTCAATGTTAGTATGTAAAGGCAAATGCTTGGAGGGAGCTGAGTGTCCTCTTGTGGTTGGTCCAAGAGTTCCTTATCGGACCCTGGTAGACCTAGCCGTTATATCGTGAAGTAGCGCGGACTCATTAGTGGGTGTCCGAATAGATGGCTGCCGTATCAAAATTTTGACAGGCATGTGTGACTCGTTGTTCCGGTTGTTGTATGATTTCCGCTCTAAGGGCAGGGTTTGGCCTTGCTTATAAGTGCGGTTATATCACACGGTGTTGGCCTAATGGTTTATCACGTGGAATTTAGTCAACGTGGTTCATCCCGTTAACATACGGTAGATTACCGCATGAGGGGAAGGAGCCAAAGGATTACTCTTTGGCGCAGCATTTTTTGGTGATCCGAAGACACCTGTTAGAATGGTGGGCCAATAAAACTTGGCCTTTGCGCCCGGCATCTTTTAAAAGATGTTGTTTGTGGCTTCATACCCGTGGAGGCTGTATACGTTATGGAGCCCCTGGACTACTTAGGTGTAGGGGTACTGTAATTGAATTGCTGCGATTGGTGTGGTCAGGGCCGATCGGTTGTATTTTTATGTTCTGGGGGGTCTCTTGACCAGACGCTTCCCTCATTGTTTCTGACACACGACCGGCCGGTTTATCCTGAGGATTAGGCATTCTCTATTGGTATGCTTTGCCGTCCTTCTAGGAGTGCCATGAAATTCACATGGTTGATCAAGTGTTTGACTCAGGCCAAATAGGCTTGAGCTGCTCTTTGTCCGTTGACCAGACTGGGAGTTGCTGGACTTGGCCCCAGCGTCCTTGACTTGACGTTTATGACCATTTCGCCGAGGCTGGAGAATGCCTCCTCTTGTATCCTTCTTGTTGTCTTGGACTGTAGTGATGCGTGGTCTTCGGGATGTGTGTCTTGGGTTCTCTTGCTGAGGTAGCCGGTTGTGTCGTGGATGCCCTTTGTTGGGGCTGTTCAGTCTGTACTCTTCGGTGGTCAGTAAATTGGTCCACCTATCCACTAGCAGGTCTTGGTCAGCTTTAAGCTGTTCTTGCTTCCTTTGCAGGCTCCTTGCTGTGGCCATGAGCCGTTGCTTGAAGCGAACTTGTTCCGCAGGATCTTCAGGCACGTCGAATTCATCATTGCTGAGGCTTACCTCGTCATCGGAGGGGGGTGTATAGTTGTTCCTCTCTAAGTATCCCATCGTGACCGGACCGGTCTGCTTGAAGGTAGGCTGATCAGGGCTGTATTCCTCGTCGGCATCCTCCGGATTGCTTTTCCTCCTGAGGGGTTATCCTCCGTCACCTCGTCGCCAGCGGTTTCCTTCGGAGTGTTCACCATGTATATATCGTGTGGGGAGGTGGATGTCCATCGCCCTGTGGGCGGCGGCTCCTGTGTGTCTCCTGCATCGTCATCCATACCGTCGGTGTCTTCGGAGTCGAAGTCAAGCACGTCGGTTAAATCATCGACCGTGGCAATGAAGTGGGTGGTGGGTGGGCAGCGAATTCCCTCATCGCCCGCTTCCCACTCGAGCCGGACATAGTTCGGCCCGGAGCCTCCTGACAAAGAGAGAGACTTCAATGAGTTCAGCATGAAGCCAAGGGGCGAGTGCTGAATGATGTCCGCAGCGGTAAACTCCATTACCGGCGCCCAACCTGGCTCGGCTGGCTCGAGAGTGTGCGGACCGGAACCAACAACCGGATACGAGTCCGGGGGCCCGGAGTTACAGGCCTCCGCAGAGGTGAGACCTGCGTTCGGCTCCAACGCCGATGCGTATGCGTCCTGGGGGACGGGGTCAACCCCTCCGTCCTCAGGCAACGCGACCTGCTCCGGATTTAGATCTCGAGCGTTGTCCGACAGCAGGTCTAGGCCGTGCTCGTCATGACTGTCCGGCGCCTCTGGCACAGGCCCGAATCCGTCGAAGATCAAGTCTCCGCGAATATCTGTCGTGTAGTTCAAGTTCCCAAACCTGACCTGGTGGCCAGGGGCGTAGCTGTCGATCTGCTCCAGATGGCCGAACGAATTGGCCCGCAATGCGAAGCCGCCGAACACGAAGATCTGTCTAGGGAGGAAAGTCTCACCCTGGACCGTGTCGTTGATGATGATTGAAGGAGCCATCGAGCCCCGTGGTGACGACACAGAGGAACTCTCAATGAAAGCACCAATGTCGGTGTCAAAAGTGGCGGATCTCGGGTAGGGGGTCCCGATCTGTGCGTCAAGGCTGATGGTAACAGGAAGCAAGGGACACAGATGTTTACCCAGGTTCGGGCCCTCTCGATGGAGGTAAAACCCTACTTCCTGCACTATTAATATTGAAGATATGGGTAGTACAAGAGTAGATCTACCACGAGATCGTAAAGGCCAAACCCTAAGAGCTAGCCTATGATGGTATGATTGTAAATGTGATTGGCCTTCTAAGTGTTGGGGAACGTTGCAGAAAATTAAAATTTTTCCTACGGTTTCACCAAGATCCATCTATGAGTTCTACTAAGCAACGAGTCACGAGAGAGAGTTTGCATCTACATACCACTTGTAGATCGAGTACGGAAGCGATTGAGGGAGTGGTGATGATGAAGACGTTCCCAACGTGATTCCGATCACCGATGACCAAAGTGCTGAAAGGACAGCACCTCCGTGTTCAACACACGTACGGGACGATGGCGTCTCCTCCGTCTTGATCCAGCAAGAGTGAAGGAGAGGTTGAAGAAGACAATCCAATGGCAGCACGACGGCGTGGTGCAGCTGGTACTGTAGTTCTCCCACAGGCTTCGCCAAGCTTGCGTGGAGAAAGAGAGGTGTTGGGAGGGAGGGGCTGCGCCTTCAATGGTGTTGGCAGCCTCCCCCCACCCCTCTATTTATAGGAGGAGAGGGTCAACGGGGCCGGCCCTCTAGGGAAAACCCTAGGGGGCGGCGGCCAGGGAGAGGAGGAAGGGGTGGCTTGCCCCCAAGCCGGGCGCCCCTTTCCCTTAGGTTTCCTCCTCCCCAAACCCTAGCCGCATGGGCCTAGGTGGGGGCGCACCCAGCCCACCAGGGGCTGGCTCCCTCCCACTTAGCCCATGTGGCCCCGGAGAGGTGGCCCCTCCCGTGGACCTCCGGAACCCTCCGGTGGCCCCAGGTACTTTACCGTATACCCTCAAACTTTCCGAGTCCGCTTAACAACTTTCCATATATAAATCTTTACCTCCGGACCATTCCGAACTCCTCGTGACGTCCGGGATCTCATCCGGACTCAACAACATTCGGTAATCACATACTTGTCTTCCTATTAACCCTAGCGTCACCGAACCTTAAGTGTGTAGACCCTACGGGTTCGGGAGACATCTGAACATGACCGAGACTACCTCAAGTCAATAACCAACAGCGGGATCTGGATACCCATGTTGGCTCCCACATGCTCCTCGATGTTGTCATCGGATGAACCACGATGTCAAGGGTTCAAGCAACCCGTATTCTATTCCCTTTGTCGACGGTATGTTACTTGCCCGAGACTTGATCGTCGGTATCCCAATACCTCGTTTAGTCTCGTTACGGCAAGTCACTTTACTCGCATCGCAATGCATGATCCCGTGACCGACACTTGGTCACTTTGAGCTCATTATGATGATGCATTACCGAGTGGGCCCAAGATACCTCTCCGTCATACGGAGTGACAAATCCAGCCTCGATCCGTGTCAACCCAATGGTCACTTTCGAGATACATGTAGTGCACCTTTATAGTCACCCGATTCGTTGTGACGTTTGATACACCCAAAGCACTCCTACGGTATCCGGGAATTGCACGATCTCATGGTCTAAGGAAGAGATACTTGACATTGGAAAAGCTCTAGCAAAACGAACTACACGATCTTGTGCTATGCTTAGGATTGGGTCTTGTCCATCACGTCATTCTCCTAATGACGTGATCCCGTTGTCAATGACATCCGATGTCCATAGTCAGAAAACCATGACTATCTGTTGACCAACGAGCTAGTCAACTAGAGGCTTACTAGGGACGTATTGTAGTCTATGTATTCACACGTGTATTACGATTTCCGGATAATACAGTTATAGCATGAATAAAAGACAATTATCATGAACAAGGAAATATAATAATAATGCTTTTATTATTGCCTCTAGGGCATATTTCCAACAGTCTCCCACTTGCACTAGAGTCAATAATCTAGTTTACATTGTGATGAATCGAACACCCATAGAGTTCGGTGTTGATCATGTTTTGCCCATGAAGAGGTTTAGTCAACGGATCTGCGACATTCAGATCCGTATGCACTTTACAAATTTCTATGTCTCCATCCTGAACATTTTCACGGATGGAGTTGAAGCGACGCTTGATGTGCCTGGTCTTCTTGTGAAACCTGGGCTCCTTGGCAAGGGCAATAGCTCCAGTGTTGTCACGTAAGAGTTTGATCGGCCCCGACGCATTGGGTATGACTCCTAGGTCGGTGATGAACTCCTTCACCCAAATTGCTTCATGCGCTGCCTCCGAGGCTGCCATGTACTCCGCTTCACATGTAGATCCCGCCACGACGCTCGCTTGCAGCTGCACCAGCTTCTCGCTCCACCATTCAACATATACACGTATCCGGTTTGTGACTTAGAGTCATCAGATCTGTGTCGAAGCTAAGCGTCGACGTAACCTGTTACTGACGAGCTCTTCGTCACCTCCATAAACGAGAAACATGTCCTTTGTCCTTTTCGGTACTTCAGGATATTCTTGACCGCTGTCCAGTGTTCCTTGCGGGATTACTTTGGTACCTTCCTACCAAACTTACGGCAAGGTTTACATCAGGTCCGGTACACAGCATGGCATACATAATAGATCCTATGGCTGAGGCATAGGGATGACACTCATCTCTTCTTTATCTTTTGCCGTGGTCGGGCATTGAGCTGAGCTCAATCTCACACCTTGCAAAACAGGCAAGAACCCTTCTTGGACTGATCCATTTTGAACTTCTTCAAAATCTTATCAAGGTATGTGCTTTGTGAAAGACCTATGAGGCGTCTTGATCTATCTCTATAGATCTTGATGCCTAATATATAAGCAGCTTCTCCAAGGTCCTTCATTGAAAACACTTATTCAAGTAGGCCTTAATGCTGTCCAAGAATTCTATATCATTTCCCATCAAAAGTATGTCATCTACATATAATATGAGAAATGCTCTGAGCTCCCACTCACTTTCTTGTAAACGCAGGCTTCTCCATAAGTCGCATAAACCCAAATGCTTTGATCATCTCATCAAAGCGAATGTTCCAACTCGAGATGCTTGCACCAGCCCATAAATGGATCGCTGGAGCTTGCATACTTTGTCGAGATTCTTAGGATCGACAAAACCTTCGGTTGTATCATATACAGCTCTTCCTTAAGATAGCCGTTAAGGAACGCTGTTTTGACGTCCATCTGCCATATCTCATAATCATAGTATGCGGCAATTGCTAACATGATTCGGACGGACTTAAGCTTCGCTACGGAGAGAAAGTCTCATCGTAGTCAATCCCTTGAACTTGCCGATAACCCTTAGCGACAAGTCGAGCTTTATAGATGGTGACATTACCATCCGCGTCCGTCTTCTTCTTAAAGATCCATTTGTTTTCTATCGCTCGCCGATCATCGGGCAAGTCACCAAAGTCCACACTTTGTTTTCATACATGGATTCTATCTCGGACTTCATGGCTTCTAGCCATTTGTTGGAATCTGGGCCGCCATCGCTTCTTCATAGTTCAAGGTTCATTGTTGTCTAACAACATGATTTCCGTGACAGGGTTGCCGTACCACTCAGTGCGAACGTGTCCTAGTGGACCCACGAGTTCAAGAGCAACTTGATCCAAGTACCTTGATCATCATCATGAATTTCCTCTTGAGTTGGTGTAGGCATCACAGAACATTTTCCCGAGCTGCACTACTTTCCTGTTCAAGAGGTAGTACTTCATCGAGTTCTACTTTCCTCCCACTTACTTCTTTCGAGAGAAACTCTTTTTCAAGAAAGATTCCGTTTCTGGCAACAAAGATCTTGCCTTCGGATCTAAGGTAGAAGGTATACCCAAAGGTTTCCTTAGGGTATCCTATGAAGACGCATTTTTCCGACTTGGGTTCGAGCTTTTCAGGTTGAAGTTTCTTGACATAAGCATCGCATCCCCAAACTTTTAGAAACGACAGCTTAGGTTTCTTCCCAAACCATAATTCATACGGTGTCGTCTCAACGGATTTAGACGGTGCCCTATTTAAAGTGAATGTAGCTGTCTCTAGAGCGTATCCCCAAAATGATAGCGGTAAATCGGTAAGAGACATCATAGACCGCACCATATCCAATAGAGTGCGATTACGACGTTCGGACACACCATTACGCTGAGGTGTTCCAGGCGTTAGTTGTGAAACGATTCCACATTTTCTTAAGTGTGTACCAAATTCGTGACTTAAATATTCTCCTCCACGATCGATCGTAAGAATTTTATCTTTCGGTCACGTTGATTCTCTACTTCATTCTGAAATTCCTTGAACTTTTCAAAGGTCTCGGACTTGTGTTTCATCAAGTAGACATACCCATATCTACTCAAGTCATCTGTGAGAGTGAGAACATAACGATATCCTCCATGAGCCTCAACGCTCATTGGACCGCACACATCGGTATGTATGATTTCCAACAAGTTGGTTGCTCGCTCCATTGTTCCGAGAATGGAGTCTTGGTCATCTTGCCCATGAGGCATGGTTCGCATGTGTCAAATGATTCATAATCAAGAGACTCCAAAAGTCCATCAGCATGGAGCTTCTTCATGCGCTTGACACCAATGTGACCAAGGCGGCGATGCCACAAGTATGTGGGACTATCGTTATCAACTTTACATCTTTTGGTATTCACGCTATGAACATGTGTAATACTACGCTCGAGATTCATTAAGAATAAACCATTGACCATCGGAGCATGACCATAAAACATATCTCTCATATAAATAGAACAACCATTATTCTCGGATTTAAATGAGTAGCCATCTCGCATTAAACGAGATCCAGATACAATATTCATGCTCAAACTTGGCACCAAATAACAATTATTAAGGTTCATAACTAATCCCGTGGGTAAATGAAGAGGTAGCGTGCCGACGGCGATCACATCGACTCTGGAACCATTCCCGACGTGCATCGTCACCTCGTCCTTCGCCAGTCTCCGCTTATTCCGCAGCTCCTGCTGTGAGTTACAAATATGAGCAACGGCACCGGTATCAAATACCCAGGAGTTACTACGATTACTGGTAAGGTACACATCAATTACATGTATATCAAATATACCTTTGGTGTTGCGGCCTTCTTATCCGCTAAGTATTTGGGGCAGTTCCGCTTCGGTGACCCTTCCCTTGCAATAAAAGCACTCAGTCTCGTGCTTGGGTCCATTCTTTGACTTCTTCCGGCAACTTGCTTGCAGGCGCGCAATCTCCTTGCCGTCCTTCTTGAAGTTTTCTTACCCTTGCCCTTCTTGAACTTAGTGGTCTTATTGACCATCAACACTTGATGTTCTTTCTTGATTTCAACCTCGGCTGACTTCAGATAGAGAACACTTCAGAATGGTCTTTACCATCCCTGCATGTTGTAATTCATCACAAAGCTCTTGTAGCTTGGTGGGAGCGATCGAGGATTCTGTCAATGACCGCCTCATCGTGGAGGTTAATATTCAGCTGGGTCATACGGTTGTGCAACCCAGACATCTTCAGAATGTGCTCACTGACAGAACTGTTTTCCTCCATCTTACAACTATAGAACTTGTCGAGATGTCATATCTCTCGACCGGCGTGAGCTTGAAAAACAAGTTTCAGCTCCTCGAACATCTCATATGCTCCGTGGTGCTCAAAACGCTTTTGGAGCCCGGTTCTAAGTCAAAAGCATGCCGCCTTGAACGAGGGAGTAATCATCAAGACGAGACTGCCAAGCATTCATAATGTCTTGGTTCTCGACGGAGCTTCACCTAGCGGTCCTTCTAGGACGTATTGTTTCCTGGCAGCTATGAGGATGATCCTCAGGTTCCGGACCCAGTCCGTATAGTTGCTGCCGTCATCTTTCAGCTTGGTTTTCTCTAGGAACGCGTTGAAGTTCAAGTTGACATGAGCGTTGGCCATTTGATCTACAAGACATATAATTCAAAAGTTTTAGACTAAGTTCATGATAATTAAGTTCATCTAATCAAATTATTAATGAACTCCCACTTAGATTAGACATCCCTCTAGTCATCTAAGTGTTACACGATCCGAGTCAACTAGGCCGTGTCCGATCAACACGTGAGACGGACTAGTTTGCGTCGGTGAACATTCTCATGTTGATCGTATCTTCCATACGACTCGTGTTCGACCTTTCGGTCTCCGTGTTCCGAGGCCATGTCTTCACATGCTTAGGCTCGTCAAGTTAACCCTAAGTGTTTCTGCGTGTGTAAATCTTGCTTACACCCGTTGTATGTGAACGTAAGAATCCATCACACCCGATTAACACGTGGTGCTTAGAAGCGACGAACTGTAGCAACGGTGCACGGTTAGGGGAGAACACTTCTTGAAATTGTTCTAAGGGATCATCTTATTTACTACCGTCGTTCTAAGTAAACAAGATGCATAATCATAATAAACATCACATGCAATTATAAAGTAGTGACATGATATGGCCAATATCATATAGCTCCTTTGATCTTCATCTTGAGGGCTCCATGATCATCCTGTCACCGCATGACACCATGATCTCCATCATCATGATCTCCATCATCGTGCCTCCATGAAGTTGTCACGCCAATGACTACTTCTACTTCTATGGCTAACGCGTTTAGCAATAAAGTAAAGTAAATTACATGGCGTTCTTCAATGACACGCAGGTCATACAAAAATAAAGACAACTCCTATGGCTCCTGCCGGTTGTCATACTCATCGACATGCAAGTCGTGATTCCTATTACAAGAACATGATCTCATACATCACAATATATCATCATTCATCACAACTTGGCCATATCCGTCACATGACAATTGCTGCAAAAACAAGTTAGGCGTCCTCTAATTGTTGTTGCATCTTTTACGTGGCTGCAATTGGGTTCTAGCAAGAACGTTTTCTTACCTACGAATAACCACAACGTGATCTTGTCAACTTCTATTTACCCTTCATAAGGACCCTGTTCATCGAATCCGCTCCCACTAAAGTAGGAGAGACAGACACCCGCCAGCCACCTTATGCAACTAGTGCATGTTAGTCGGTGGAACCGGTCTCACGTAGAGTGCGTGTAAGGTTGGTCCGGGCGATTCATCCCACAATACCGCGGAAGCAAGAAACAACTAGTAACGGCAAGTAAGTTGACAAGATCCACGCCCACAACAAAATTGTGTTCTACTCGTGCAAAGAGAACTACGCATAGACCTAGCTCATGATGCCACTTTGTTGGGGAACGCGTTGCAGAAAATTAAAATTTTTCCTACGGTTTCACCAAGATCCATCTATGAGTTCTACTAAGCAACGAGTCATGAGAGAGTTTGCATCTACATACCACTTGTAGATCGAGTACGGAAGCGATTGAGGGAGTGGTGATGATGAAGACGTTCCCAACGTGATTCCGATCACCGATGACCAAAGTGCTGAAAGGACAGCACCTCCGTGTTCAACACACGTACGGGACGATGGCGTCTCCTCCGTCTTGATCCAGCAAGAGTGAAGGAGAGGTTGAAGAAGACAATCCAATGGCAGCACGACGGCGTGGTGCAGCTGGTACGGTAGTTCTCCGGCAGGGCTTCGCCAAGCTTGCGTGGAGAAAGAGAGGTGTTGGGGAGGGGAGGGGCTGCGCCTTCAATGGTGTTGGCAGCCCTCCCCCCACCCCTCTATTTATAGGAGGAGAGGGTCAGGGGGCCGCCCTCTAGGGAAAACCCTAGGGGGGGCGGCGGCCAAGGGAGAGGAGGAAAGGGGTGGCTTGCCCCCCAAGCCGGGGGCGCCCCCTTTTCCCTTAGGGTTTCCTCCTCCCCAAACCCTAGCCGCATGGGCCTAGGTGGGGAGGCGCACCCAGCCCACCAGGGGCTGGCTCCCTCTCCCACTTAGCCCATGTGGCCCCCCGGGAGAGGTGGCCCTCCGGTGGACCTCCGAACCTCCCGGTGGCCCCAGGTACTTTACCGTATACCCCAAACATTCCGAGTCCGTTTAACAACTTTCCATATATAAATCTTTACCTCCGGACCATTCCGAACTCCTCGTGACGTCCGGGATCTCATCCGGACTCGAACAACATTCGGTAATCACATACTTGTCTTCCTATTAACCCTAGCGCCACCGAACCTTAAGTGTGTAGACCCTACGGGTTCGGGAGACATCGAACATGACCGAGACTACCTCAAGTCAATAACCAACAGCGGGATCTGGATACCCATGTTGGCTCCCACATGCTCCTCGATGTTGTCATCGGATGAACCACGATGTCAAGGGTTCAAGCAACCCGTATTCTATTCCCTTTGTCGACGGTATGTTACTTGCCCGAGACTTGATCGTCGGTATCCCAATACCTCGCTTAGTCTCGTTACGGCAAGTCACTTTACTCATACCGCAATGCATGATCCCGTGACCGCACACTTGGTCACTTTGAGCTCATTATGATGATGCATTACCGAGTGGGCCCAGTGATACCTCTCCGTCATACGGAGTGACAAATCCAGCCTCGATCCGTGTCAACCCAATGGTCACTTTCGAGATACCTGTAGTGCACCTTTATAGTCACCCGATTACGTTGTGACGCTTTGATACACCCAAAGCACTCCTACGGTATCCGGAATTGCACGATCTCATGGTCTAAGGAAGAGATACTTGACATTGGAAAAGCTCTAGCAAAACGAACTACACGATCTTGTGCTATGCTTAGGATTGGGTCTTGTCCATCACGTCATTCTCCTAATGACGTGATCCCGTTGTCAATGACATCCGATGTCCATAGTCAGGAAACCATGACTATCTGTTGACCAACGAGCTAGTCAACTAGAGGCTTACTAGGGACGTATTGTAGTCTATGTATTCACACGTGTATTACGATTTCCGGACAATACAGTTATAGCATGAATAAAAGACAATTATCATGAACAAGGAAATATAATAATAATGCTTTTATTATTGCCTCTAGGGCATATTTCCAACACTAAGGACCATCCTCTCCGGTTTATATAGACACCAGAGAGGGATAGGGTTTACATGGAGTCGGTTACAAGGAAGGAAACACAATATTCGGCCGCCAAGGAGAGTCCCATCTGGACACAGGCCGAAGTCTTGAGTCTTGTATCTTCATGCTTCAATAGTCCGAACGATGTATACAGTCCGACTGTCCGGATACCCCCTTATCCAAGACTCCCTCACCCGTCCCCATCCCCACCATCATGCGCGGGCTAGTTTTTTGCCCGTCCCTAAACCCATCGGGTTTTCTAAACACACAGAAAACCCTCAGGGAAATCGGCATATTTAAGAAAACATAATAGCAAGAAAGAATAGCATTTCAGCAGCAAAAATAACATATTTTAGCAGCATAACTTGAGCAAATTTTAGCACAATACAATAGTACATGGTTCAGCAGCTACGAGGAGCATATTTCAGCAACCTAACTTGAGCAAAAAGAGGAGTGAAATGCGTCATTAGTCCGCTAACTCAATCTCATTGCACACTTTAGGCCAAGAACTCGAAAAGTGATCAATTTAGGCGGTAAACTTGTTTATTCGATCAATTAAGGCCAAAACTGACCCGGGAGACAGAAAACCGCCCACGTGGCCGCCACGTCAAGGCATCTTGGACCGCTCATGCTTGAGTTAATTTTGCATGCTGTTTTTTGGAAAAGAAGCCATCACAGTTTAGCTAATGGCACATTTCGAAAAAAGAATAGGGCAAACTACACTAAGTGGGAATCAAACCTAGACCTTAGGTAACATAAGCAAGACAACTAACCACTAGTATGCAAACTATTTTCGTTTATGAGGAAGGGTATTAAATATTTTTACACGTAAATGCAGGGTTCATTGATTTTGACCAAATCAGCCAATTGTCGATGTTATTTGTGTTTATTTATATATAAAAATATAAAGGATATGGTGCATCAGGTGGGTCTCGGTACGAGCCCAAAGAACGTGATGTGCTGACCGCTACGGTAGGATGAAAATCAATTCATTATGAACTAGAATAAAGAAATAAAATAGCAAGACAATTATTTAGTAGCTTAAAAAGACAGTATGACATAACCTCCATTGTTTATTTCCAAAACCAGGAGAGAGGAGAAACAAATACACACATTGTGGACGCTTGCAGTATCTTGTTCGCTAGAGCTAGCTAGCTTAGCCGGCCAAACATATCTTGATTTAATTTTCATGTATAGATTAAAGAGTGAATGTAATAGTGCTTCGTCTCGCCTAATTAAGTTCTGTTCCTGTGCTAGAGAACGCTGAGGCTAAATAACACAAACACATCAACGTAGTGGTCACCAAGTCATAGTACTTTGCGTAGGTGCGAATTAGAGCCTCCCATAGTGCACTTGTTTAAAAAAACGCAAACAACATCATCTCATTAATAATTGGATGATTTTGTAGAAAAACAATTAACGATATCCTTCCGTATAGAAATAACTAATTAACCTGATTTAATAAAATAACATGCATTCTAGTGGTCAGAGGTGTCCTTCATTTTGCGTGAAGCCTAGGTTCGATTCACATGCAAAGCATTGTGCGCTAATAATTTTAAAAAATGTGTCATTAGCTAAATTGTGACGGATCCTTTTGCAGAAAACACCCTGCAAAAATTAAACCAAGCGTCAACGGTCCAAGATACGCCGACGTGGCACCCTCGTGTACGGTTTTTTCTCTTCTGCATCGGTTTTAGCCTTAATTGATCAAATAAACGAGTTTATGGCCTAAATCTATCACTTTCTGAGTTCGTGGCCTGATGCGTGCAACGAGTTTGAGTTAGTGAACTATTGGTGTACTTCACTCCGAAAAGAGCAATACCAGCAGCTATAAGGAGCACTTTTCAGCCCAATACAATACCCCATTTCAAAATTAAACATAAGCATATTTCAGCCATACATGGCTCAACAAGATGTCCAATTATAGCTGCTGGTATAAGTTCTGAAATAGAATTCATGGTTCACACGTCAAAAAAACTTATTTTGTCGGGTATTGTCGGGTTTCAGGTTCGGGGACTACCAAAACGGGTGTAAACCCACGAAATATGTCGGGTTGTATAATATGCCCAGCAACAGCCCCGTGGGGATGAAAAGACGCACATCCCCGTCCCCTAATAGGGTAAAAAAAAACCGCGGGGACGCGGATTTCGGGGCCCCATTGCCATCTTGATCCGCGCCTGTCGGCGACACACCGCCGCGCACAGCATCAACCATTGTTGCGGAAGGTGTGTTCGGGTCTCATGTGCTCACAATTCAGGGATACTCTTATACCCTTGGAATCGGCGTTTCCAGGGCTATTCCGGCCGGCGTCTTACGCGTTGGAGGACATATCTGGAGCATCGCTTATTACCCTGATGGCTTCGATAGAGATTCTATTGACTGTATATCTTTTTCTCTATTTCTTCACCACGCCAATGTTGTTGGCCATAGTTATGATGATGATGATGATGTTGATGCTAAGCGAGCTATCAAGATGAGATGCAGGTTGTCGGATTTCGGGTTCCGGCAAAACCCTTGAGGTTCGAACACTGGGGTGCGCACGAAGATCTCTCTCCCTAGATCGCTCTAGCCAAATCGCAAAGCCTAGCTCGACGAACCCGCAACACAAGAGACACGAGATTTATACTGGTCCGGGCCACCGTTGTGGTGTAATACCCTACTCCAGTGTGGTGTGGCGGATTGCCTCTTGGGCTGATGATAAACAGTTACAAGGGAAGAACAACCTCCTGAGGAGAGGTGCTCTTGTGCTTGGTGAACTTGTGTGGATGAGGATGATCAGAATGATCCCTCCCCCTCTATGGTAGTGGCTAGTCTTATTTATAGAGGCTCTGGTCCTCTCCCCAAATATTGAGCGGGAAGGGATCCAACAACAGCCTCCTGAGGAGAGGTGCTCTTGTGCTTGGTGAACTTGTGTGGATGAGGATGATCAGAATGATCCCTCCCCCTCTATGGTGGTGGCTAGTCCTATTTATAGAGGCCCTGGTCCTCTCCCCAAATATTAAGCGGCAAGGGATCCAACAACGGCCAAATTCGAAGGGAGACAACTAGTACAAGTTATTCTGACTAAAGGTGGTCTTCGCCTGCCAAAGGCTCTGGTGGTGACGCCGTCTTGGGCTCCACGGTGACCTCCATCATGTCGTCATGATGGTCTTGGTCTCGTTGCACCGATATGGAAACCTTTGCCTGATGCCTCGGGACTCCTCGCATGTGCTTGCCTCTTTAGCACCAAAGAGGAAACAAAGGCACTGTGCGCGCTAGCGCCCGCCTGGCTCTAGTTGTCATGGCTTGCGTCATAGGAACCTCGCGAGGTATCCCTTGCCTTGATCTCTCCGCCCCTCGCGAGCCAGCCTAGTGAGGACATCCTGAGGAGGTCTTGTGTCGTCCGCCTCACGAGGCTTGGCCCCTCGCGAGGGTCTTGAGTGTTCGCTGGTGAAGATGGGTCGTACAGGGCCGCTGGTGGAGCCACGCCGTGGGCCGCAGGCAGGCAAGTCTGGGGACCTCGTTCCCAAGATGCCGACAGTAGCCCCCGGGCCCAAGGCACGCTCGGACTTGGCTTCGGGGCGAATCCAAAGGGCAAGTGTGGAGCGCCACGGGCCCCAATAGCCTGCGGCCTTGGTCGACACGTGGCGGTTAATTGGTCGTGGGCGTCTCCGCTTCCCTACGCTGCTGATACGTCTCCAACGTATCTATAATTTTTGATTGCTCCATGCGACTTTATCTACTGTTTTGGACTACATTGGGCTTTATTTTCCACTTTTATGTTATTTTTGGGACTAACCTATTAACCGGAGGCCCAGCCCAGAATTGCTGTTTTTTGCCTATTTCAGTGTTTCGAAGAAACGGAATATCAAACGGAGTCCAAACGCAATTAAACCTTCGGGAACGAGATTTTCTCACCGAACGTGATCCAGGAGACTTGGACCCTCCCCCCTGGGCGCACCCCCCTGCCTCGTGGGCCCCCTGTTGCTCCACCGACATACTCCTACCTCCTATATATACCTACGTACCCCCGACAAATCAAATACGGAGCCAAAAACCTAATTCTACCGCCGCAACTTTCTGTATCCACGAGATTCCATCTTGGGGCCTGTTCCGGAGCTCCGCCGGAGAGGGCCGTCATCACGGAGGGCTTCTACATCATCATAGCCCCTCCGATGAAGTGTGAGTAGTTTACCTCAGACCTTCGGGTCCATAGTTAGTAGCTAGATGGCTTCTTCTCTCTTTTTGGATCTCAATAAAATGTTCTCCCCCTCTCTTGTGGAGATCTATTCGATGTAATCTTATTTTTGCGGTGTGTTTGTTGAGCCCGATGAATTGTGGGTTTATGATCCAGATTATCTATGAATAATATTTGAATCTTCTCTGAATTCTTTTATGTATGATTGAGTTATCTTTGCAAGTCTCTTTGAATTATCCATTTGGTTTGGCCAACTAGATTGGTAGTTCTTGCAATGGGAGAAGTGCTTAGCTTTGGGTTCAATCTTGCGGTGTCCTTTCCCAAAGGATGAAGGGGCAGCAAGGCACGTATTGTATTGTTGCCATCGAGGATAACAAGATGGGGTTTTATCATATTGCATGAATTTATCCCTCTACATCATGTCATCTTGCTTAAGGCATTACTTTGTTTTTAACTTAATACTCTAGATGCATGCTGGATAGCGGTCGATGAGTGGAGTAATAGTAGTAAATGCAGAATCGTTTCGGTTTACTTGTCTCGGACGTGATGCCTATATACATGATCATACCTAGATATCCTCATAACTATGCTCAATTCTGTCAATTGCTCAACAGTAATTTGTTCACCCACCGTAGAATATCTATGCTCTTGAGAGAAGCCACTAGTGAAACCTATGGCCCCCGGGTCTATTCTCATCATATCAATCTCTATCACTTTAATATTTGCTTTGTTTTTAATTTGCCTTTTACTTTTTACTTTGCATCTCTATACCAAAAATACCAAAAATATTATTTATCATCTCTATCAGATCTCACTCTCGTAAGTGACCGTGAAGGGATTGACAACCCCTAATCGTGTTGGTTGCGAGTAGCTATCATTTTGTGTAGGTACGAGGGACTTATGCGTGGCCTCCTACTGGATTGATACCTTGGTTCTCAAAAACTGAGGGAAATACTTACACTACTTTGCTGCATCATCCTCTCCTCTACGGGGAAATCCAACATAGTGCTCAAGAGGTAGCAAGAATAATTTATGGCGCCGTTGCCGGGGAGGCTCACGCAAGAGCAAGTCAACCATACCAAGTACCCATCGCAATCCCTATCTCTCGCATTACATTATTTGCCATTTGCCTCTCGTTTTCCTCTCCCCCACTTCACCCTTGCCGTTTTATTCGCCCTCTCTTTCCCAATCTCCTCTTCTTTTTCCCGTTGCCTTTTCCTTGTCCGTTTGTTCGCTCGTGTGTTAGTTTGCTTTTTGTCGCGATGGCTCAACCTAGATTTGGTGATCTTCATCTTAAAAGGTTGGAGGAGATCGAAACCAATGTCAGGAAATTTATGGTTCTACAATTTGAGCATAATAATTTCTTTAGAAACGAGCTTAAGGAACAAAAAGGTTTTATGAGTTATATGAATAAAGAGCTTGATGATATGTCTAAAAAATTTGATGGTATAAGATCTCAAATTGCTCGTCTTGAAAAGTTGACCGCTGAAATTTCGGACATGCAAGCTACCTTAGTCAATAAGATGGCCGCTAAACCGAATTCCTATGAAAATCAAGATGAAGATCTAAAAGTTATTGATGTGTCACCCATTAAATCTTTGTTTTGCGATATGAATCTTGATGAAATTGAATATGATCTTCCTTTACCTAGAAGGCGTTCTAAGAATCCGGAGTTTTTAGATCTTGATGATGAAATTGATAAATGTGGGATTGAAAGAAATAAAAATCTAGATGTTGCTAAACCCACTATTTTGGATCTCAAGGAATTTATGCTCTTTAATTGATTGTATTTCCTTGTTGCAATCCGGGCTAAATTCTCCTCATGCTTATAGTCAAAATAAGGCCTTTACCGAACACATTGTTGATGCCTTGATGCAATCTTATGAGGAAAAACTTGAATTGAAAGTTTCTATCCCTAGAAAACTCTATGATGAGTGGGAACCTACTATCAAAATCAAAATTAAAAATTATGAGTTTCATGCCTTGTGTGATTTGGGTGCTAGTGTCTCCACTATTCCCATAACTTTGTTGATTTGCTAGATTTCCGTGACTTTGATGATTGCTCTCTGAACTTGCATCTTGCGGATTCCACTATTAAAAAGCCTATGGGAAGAATTAATGATGTTCTTATTGTTGCAAATAGGAATTATGTGCCCGTAGACTTTATCGTTCTTGATATAGATTGCAATCCTTCATGTCCTATTATTCTTGGTAGACCCATCCTTAGAACGATTGGTGCAATTATTGATATGAAGGAAGGGAGTATTAGATTCCAATTTCCCTTAAAGAAGGGCATGGAACACTTCCCTAGAAATAAAATAAAATTACCATATGAATCTATCATGAGAGCCACTGATGGATTGCGTACCAAAGATGGCAATACCTAGATCTATCCTTGCTTTTATGCCTAGCTAGGGGCGTTAAACGATAGCGCTTGTTGGGAGGCAACCCAATTTTATTTTTTGTTTTTTTTTTGTTTCTGTTTAGGAATAAATAATACATCTAGCCTCTGTTTAGATGTGGTTTTATCTTTTAATTAGTGTTTGTGCAAAGCTAGACCTATTGGATCTTCTTGGATGACAGTTATTTGATCTTGCTGTAATTTCAGAAACTTTGCGCTCAGTGCCCGAATTGTTAAAATCACCAGAACGTGATAAAATATTGATTCCAATTGCTGTTGATCAATAAACAAATTGTCTAGGTCTTCCAATTTTGGTAGAATTGTTTGAGTTCCAGAAGTTTGTGTTAGTTACAGATTACAGACTGTTCTATTTTTGACAAATTCTGTTTTTCGTGTGTTGTTTGCTTATTTTGATGAATCTATGGCTAGTAAAATAGTTTATAATCCATAGAGAAGTTGGAATACAGTAGGTTTAACACCAATATAAATAAAGAATGAGTTCATTACAGTACCTTAAAGTAGTATTTTGTTTTCTTTCTCTAACAGAGCTTACGAGATTTCTGTTGAGTTTTGTGTTGTGAAGTTTTCAAGTTTTGGGTAAATTCTTTTGATGGATTATGGAACAAGGAGTGGCAAGAGCCTAAGCTTGGGGATGCCCATGGCACCCCCAAGATAATCCAAGGACACCAAAAAGTCAAAGCTTGGGGATGCCCCGGAAGGCATCCCCTCTTTCGTCAACTTCCATCGGTAAGTTACTTGGAGCTATATTTTTATTCACCACATGATATGTGTTTTGCTTGGAGCGTCGTGTATTATTTGCGTCTTTACTTGTTAGTTTACCACAATCATCCTTGCTGTACACACCTTTTGAGAGAGCCATACATGAATTGGGATTTGATAGAAAGCTCATAGTGCTTCACTTATATCTTTTGAGCTTGATAGTTTTGCTCATAGTGCTTCACTTATATCTTTTGAGCTTGATAATTTTTGCTCTAGTGCTTCACTTAGATCTTTTAGAGCACGGTGGTGGATTTGTTTTAAAGAAACTATTGATCTCTCATGCTTCACTTAGATTATTTTGAGAGTCATTAATAGCATGGTAATTTGCTTAAAATTAATATACTTGGTATTCAAGATATGTGAAACATTCTTTTGAGCGCGTTGAATACTAAGAAAAGTTTGATACTAGATAATTGTTTTGAGATATGGAGGTGGTAATATTAAAGTCATGTTGGTTGGGTGATTATGAATTTAAAGAATGCTTGTGTCGAAGTTAGCAAATCCCGTAGCATGCACGTATGGTTAAAGTTGTGTAACAAATCTGAAACATGAAGTGTACCTGGCTTGTGCATCCTTATGAGTGGCGGTCGGGGACGAGTGATGGTATTTTCCTACCAATCTATCCCCCTAGGAGCATGCGCGTAGTACTTGATTTTTGATGACTTATGAATTTTTGCAATAAGTATATGAGTTCTTTTGACTAATGTTGAGTCCATGGATTATATGCACTTTTACCTTTCCGCCATTGCTAGCCTCTTCGGTACCGTGCATTGCCCTTTATCACATTGAGAGTTGGTGCAAAATTCGCCGGTGCATCCAAACCCCGTGATACGATACGCTCTATCACACATAAACCTCCTTATATCTTCCTCAAAACAGCCACCATACCTACCTATTATGGCATTTCCATAGCCATTCCGAGATATATTGCCATGCAACTTTCCACCGTTCCGTTCATCATCATCATGACATACTTTACTTTTGTCATATTGCCATTGCATGATCATGTAGTTGACATCGTATTTGTGGCAAAGCCACCATGCATTATTCTTTATACATGTCACTCTTGATTCATTGCACCATCCCGGTACACCGCCGGAGGCATTCATATAGAGTCATATCTTGTTCTAGTTTCAAGTTGTAATCCTTATGTTGTAATCAATAGAAGTGTGATGATCATCATTATTAGAGCATTGCCCAAAAAAAGAAAAAAAAGAAAAAAAGAGAAAGGCCAAAACGAAAAAAAGGCCCAAAAAAATAAAAAAATAAAAAGGGCAATGTTACTATCTCTTTTTCCACACTTGTGCTTCAAAGTAGCACCTTGTTCTTCATGTAGTGAGTCTCATATATTGTGCTTCAAAGTAGCACCATGCTTTTCATATAGTGAGTCTCATAATTTGTCTTTTTCATACTAGTGGGAATTTTTCATTATAGAACTTGGCTTGTATATTCCTACGATGGGCTTCCTCTAATGCCCTAGGTCTTCATGAGCAAGCAAGTTTGATGCACACCCACTAGTTTTCTTTTGTTGAGCATTCATATATAGCTCTAGTGCATCCGTTGCTTGGCAATCCCTACTCCTCATGTTGACATCAATTGATGGGCATCTCCATAGCCCGTTGATTACCCTCGTCAATGTGAGACTTTCTCCTTTTATGTCTTCTCCACACAATCCCCATCATCATATTCTATTCCACCCATAGTGCTATATCCATGGCTCATGCTCATGTATTGTGTGAAGGTTGAAAAAGTTTGAGATTATTTAAGTATGAAACGATTATGAAAATGAAGCATGGCCTAACTATATGACTTTGTAGGGATGAACTTTCTTTTGCCATGCTATTTTGAGAAGACATGATTACTTTGATTAGTATGCTTGAAGTATTACAATTTCTTTCATCAATATGAACTTTTATTTTGTATTCATTCGGATAGAAATATTAATATCACAATTAAGAAGATTTACACTGAAATTATGCCAAAGTATCACTCCGCATCAAAAATTCTCTTTTTATCATTTACCTACTCGAGGACGAGCAGGAATTAAGCTTGGGGATGCCTGATACGTCTCCAATGTATGTATAATTTTTGATTGCTCCATGCTACTTTATCTACTGTTTTGGACTATATTGGGCTTTATTTTCCACTTTTATGTTATTTTTGGGACTAAGCTATTAACCGGAGGCCCAGCCCAGAATTGCTATCTTTTGCCTATTTCAGTGTTTCGAAGAAACGGAATATCAAACGGAGTCCAAACGGAATAAAACCTTCGGGAACGTGATTTTCTCACCGAACATGATCCAGGAGACTTGGACCCTACTCCAAGGAACAAAAGAGGCGGTCACGAGGGTGGGGGCGCGCCCTCCCCCCTGGGCGCGCCCCCTGCCTCGTGGGCCCCCTGTTGCTCCACCGACGTACTCCTTCCTCCTATATATACCTACGTACCCCCGACAAATCAAATACGGAGCCAAAAACCTAATTCCACCGCCGCAACTTTTTGTATCCACGAGATCCCATCTTGGGGCCTATTCCGGAGCTCCGCCGGAGACGGCCGTCATCACGGAGGGCTTCTACATCATCATAGCCCCTCCGATGAAGTGTGAGTAGTTTACCTCAGACCTTCGAGTCCATAGTTAGTAGCTAGATGGCTTCTTATCTCTTTTTGGATCTCAATACAATGTTCTCCCCCTCTCTTGTGGAGATCTATTCGATGTAATCTTATTTTTGCGATGTGTTTGTTGAGACCGATGAATTGTGGGTTTATGATCCAGATTATCTATGAATAATATTTGAATCTTCTCTGAATTCTTTTATGTATGATTGAGTTATCTTTGCAAGTCTCTTTGAATTATCCATTTGGTTTGGCCAACTAGATTGGTAGTTCTTGCAATGGGAGAAGTGCTTAGCTTTGGGTTCAATCTTGCGGTGTCCTTTCCCAGTGACAGAAGGGGCAGCAAGGCACGTATTGTATTGTTGCCATCGAGGATAACAAGATGGGTTTTTTATCATATTGCATGAATTTATCCCTCTACATCATGTCATCTTGCTTAAGGCGTTACTCTGTTTTTAACTTAATACTCTAGATTCATGCTGGATAGCGGTCGATGAGTGGAGTAATAGTAGTAAATGCAGAATTGTTTCGGTTTACTTGTCTCGGATGTGATGCCTATATACATGATCATACATAGATATCCTCATAACTATGCTCAATTCTGTCAATTGCTCAACAGTAATTTGTTCACCCACCGTAGAATATCTATGCTCTTGAGAGAAGCCACTAGTGAAACCTATGGCCCCCGGGTCTATTCTCATCATATCAATCTCCATCACTTTAATACTTGCTTTGTTTTTACTTTGCCTTTTACTTTTCACTTTGCATCTCTATATCAAAAATACCAAAAATATTATTTATCATCTCTATCAGATCTCACTCTCGTAAGTGACCGTGAAGGGATTGACAACCCCTAATCGCATTGGTTGCAAGGAGCTATCGTTTTGTGCAGGTACGAGGGACTTGTGCGTGGCCTCCTACTGGATTGATACCTTGGTTCTCAAAAACTGAGGGACATACTTACGCTACTTTGCTGCATCATCCTCTCCTCTTCAGGGAAATCCCGCAGTGCTCAAGAGGTAGCAAGAAGAATTTCTGGCGCCGTTGCCGGGGAGGCTCACGCAAGAGCAAGTCAAGACGTGGAATCCTAACACCAAGCCACTTCTGGCTCTGTTAAAGTCTACATACCAAGTACCCATCACAATCCCTATCTCTCGCATTACATTATTTGCCATTTGCCTCTCATTTTCCTCTCCCCCACTTCACCCTTGCCATTTTATTCGCCCTCTCTTTCCCAATCTCCTCCTCTCTTTCTCGTTTGCCTTTTTCTCGCTTGCCTTTTGTTTGCTCGTGTGTTGGATTGCTTGTTTGTCGCGATGGCTCAAGATACGACCAAATTGTGTGACTTCACCAACACCAATAATAATGATTTCCTTAGCACTCCGATTGCTCCTCTTGCCAATACTGAATCTTGTGAAATCAATACTGATTTGTTGAATCTTGTTATGAAAGATCAGTTCGCCGGCCTTCCTAGTGAAGATGCCGTTACTCATCTGAATAGCTTCGTTGATTTATGTGATATGCAAAATAAAAAAGATGTTGATAATGATGTCGTTAAGTTGAAACTATTTCCTTTTTTGCTTAGAGATCGTGCTAAAGCGTGGTTTTCGTCTTTGCCTAAAAATAGTATTGATTCTTGGAACAAATGCAAAGATTCTTTTATCTCTAAGTATTTTCCTCCCGCTAAGATCATCTCTCTTAGAAACGATATTATGAATTTTAAGCAACTTGATCATGAATTGCACAAGCTTGAGAGAGAATGAAATTAATGATACGTAATTGTCCTACTCATGGTTTGAACTTGTGGATGATTATACAAAACTTTTATGCCGGATTGAATCTTGCTTCTAGAAATCTTTTAGATTCGGCCGCGGGAAGCACTTTTATGGAAATCACTTTAGGATATGCTACTAAACTCCTAGATAATATTATGGTTAATTATTCTCAATGGCACTCTGAAAGATCTACTAATAAAAAAGTGCATGCGATAGAAGAAATTAATGTTTTGAGTGAAAAGATGGATGAACTTATGAAATTATTTTCTACTAAGAGTGTTTCTTCTGATCTTAATGATATGCCTTTGTCTACTTTGATTGAGAATAATAATGAATCTATGGATGTGAATTTTGTTGGTAGGAATAATTTTGGTAACAACGCGTATAGACGGAATTTTAATCCTAGGCCTTATCCTAGCAATCCTTCTAATAATTATGGAAATTCTTACAACAACTCTTATGGAAATTTTAATAAGATGCCCTCTGAATTTGAGAATAGTGTTAAAGAGTTTATGAATTCACAAAAGAATTGTAATGCTTTGCTTGAGGACAAATTGCTTAAAGTTGATGATTTGGCTAGGAACGTTGATAGAATTTCTCTTGAAATTGACTCTTTAAAGCTTAGATCTATTCCTCCTAAGCATGATATCAATGAGTCTCTTAAATCTATGAGAATTTCCATTGATGAGTGCAAAGAAAGAACCGCTAGGATGCGTGCTTCCAAAGATGCCTTTATTAAAGCGTGTTCTTCCAATTCCTATGAAAATCAAGATGAAGATCTTAAAGTTATTGATGTGTCCCCCATTAAATCTTTGTTTTGCAATATGAATCTTGATGAAACTGAATATGATCTTCCTTTACCTAGAAGGTGTTCTAAGAATTCGGAGTTTTAAGACCTTGATGATGAAATAGATGAAAGTGGGATTGAAAGAAATAAAAACCTAGATGTTGCTAAACCCACTATATTGGATTTAAAGGAATTTAATTATGAAAATTGCTCTTTAATTGATTGTATTTCCTTGTTGCAATCCGTGCTAAATTCTCCTCATGCTTATAGTCAAAACAAAGCCTTTACCGAACATATTGTTGATGCCTTGATGCAATCTTATTAAGAAAAACTTGAGTTGAAAGTTTCTATCACTAGAAAACTCTATGATGAGTGGGAACCAACTATTAAAATTAAAATTAAAAATTATTAGTTTCATGCCTTGTGTGATTTGGGTGCTAGTGTCTCCACTATTCCCAAAACTTTGTGTGATTTGCTAAATTTCCGTGACTTTGATGATTGCTCTCTAAACTTGCATCTTGCGGATTCCACTATAAAAAATCCTATGGGAAGAATTAATGATGTTCTTATGGTTGCAAATAGGAATTATGTGCCCGTAGATTTTATCATTCTTGATATAGATTGCAATCCTTCTTGCCCTATTATTCTTGGTAGACCTTTCCTTAGAACTGTTGGTGCGATTATTGATATGAAGGAAGGGAATATTAGATTTCAATTTCCATTAAAGAAGGGCATGGAACACTTTCCTAGAAAGATAATAAAATTACCATGTGAATCTATCATGGGAGCCACCTATGGATTGCCTATCAAAGACGGCAATACTTAAATCTATCCTTGTTTTTTTGCCTAGCTAATGCGTTAAACGATAGCGCTTGTTGGGAGGCAACCCAATTTTATTTTTTGTTTTTTTGTTTTTGTTTCTGTTTAGGATAAATAATCCATATAGCCTCTGTTTAGATGTGGTTTTATCTTTTAATTAGTGTTTGTGCCAAGCTAGACCTATTGGATCTTCTTGGATAATAGTTATTTGATCTTGCTGTAATTTCCAGAAACTTTGCGCTCAGTGCCCGAACTGTTAAAAATCACCAGAACGTGATAAAATACTGATTCCTATTGCTGTTGATCAATAAACAAATTGTCTAGGTCTTTCAATTTTGGTAGAATTTTTTGAGTTCCATAAGTTTGCGTTAGTTACAGATAACTACAGACTGTTCTGTTTTTGACAGATTCTGTTTTTCGTGTGTTGTTTGCTTATTTTAATGAATCTATGGCTAGTAAAATAGTTTATGATCCATAGAGAAGTTGGAATACAGTAGGTTTAACACCAATATAAATACAGAATGAGTTCATTACAGTACCTTAAAGTAGTCTTTTGTTTTCTTTCTCTAACGGAGCTAACGAGATTTCTGTTGAGTTTTGTGTTGTGAAGTTTTCAAGTTTTGGGTAAATTCTTTTGATGGATTATGGAACAAGGAGTGGAAAGAGCCTAAGCTTGGGGATGCCCATGGCAACCCCAACATAATCCAAGGACACGAAAAAGTCAAAGCTTGGGGATGCCCCGGAAGGCATCCCCTCTTTCGTCTACTTCCATCGGTAATTTACTTGGAGCTATATTTGTATTCACCACATGATATGTGTTTTGCTTGGAGCGTCGTGTATTATTTACGTCTTTGCTTTCTAGTTTACCACAATCATCATTGTTGTACACACCTTTTGAGAGAGCCATACATAAATTGGAATTTGATAGAATACTCTATGTGCTTCACTTATATCTTTTGAGCCTGATAGCTTTGCTCGTAGTGCTTCACTTATATCTTTTGAGCGTGATAATTTTTGCTCTAGTGCTTCACTTAGATCTTTTAGAGCACGGTGGTGGATTTGTTTTAAAGAAACTACTGATCTCTCATGCTTCACTTAAATTATTTTGAGAGTCATTAATAGCATGGTAATTTGCTTAATATTAATATACTTGGTATTCAAGATATGTGAAACTTTCTTTTGAGTGCATTGAATACTAAGAAAAGCTTGATGCTTGATAATTGTTTTGAGATATGAAGATGGTGATATTAGAGTCATGCTAGTTGAGTAGTTGTGAATTTAAAGAATACTTGTGTTGAAGTTTGTGATACCCGTAGCATGCACGTATGGTGAACCGTTATGTGATGAACTCGGAGCATGATTTATTTATTGATTGTCTTCCTTATGAGTGGCGGTCGGGGACGAGCGATGGTCTTTTCCTACCAATCTATCCCCCTAGGAGCATGCCCGTAATACTTTGCTTTGATAACTTCTAGATTTTTGCAATAAGTATATGAGTTCTTTATGACTAATGTTGAGTCCATGGATTATACGCACCTTTTCCCATCCTTCCACCATTGCTAGCCTCTCTAATACCGCACACTTTTCGCCGGTATCATACATCCACCATATATCTTCCTCAAAACAGCCACCATACCTACCTATCATGGCATTTCCATAGCCATTCTGAGATATATTGCCATGCAACTTTCCACCGTTCCGTTTATTATGACACACTCCATCATTGTCATATTGCTAGCATGATCATGTAGTTGACATCGTATTTGTGGCAAAGCCACCATTCATAATTCTTTCATACATGTCACTCTTGATTCATTGCATATCCCGGTACACCGCCGGAGGCATTTATATAGAGTCATACTTTGTTCTAAGAATTGAGTTGTAATTGTTGACTTGTAAGAAAAATAAAAGTGTGATGATCATCATTCTTTAGAGCATTGTGCCAAGTGAGGAAAGGATGATGGAGACTACGATTCCCCCATAAGTCGGGATGAGACTCCGGACGAAAAAAGAAAGAAAAAAAAGAAAGAGGCCATAAAAAAGAGAGAAAGGCCCAAATAAAAAAAAAGAAAAAATGAGAGAGAAAGAGAGAAGGGACAATGCTACTATCCTTTTACCACACTTGTGCTTCAAAGTAGCACTAAGATCTTCATGATAGAGAGTCTCTCATTTTGTCACTTTCATATACTAGTGGGAATTTTCATTATAGAACTTGGCTTGTATATTCCAATGATGGGCTTCCTCAAATGCCCTAGGTCTTCGTGAGCAAGCGAGTTGGATGCACACCCACTTAGTTTCTTTTGTTGAGCTTTCATATACTTATAGCTCTAGTGCATCCGTTGCATGGCAATCCCTACTCACTCACATTGATATCTATTGATGGGCATCTCCGTAGCCTGTTGATACGCCTAGTTGATGTGAGACTATCTTCTCCCTTTTTTGTCTTCTCCACAACCACCATTCTATTCCACATATAGTGCTATATCCATGGCTCACACTCATGTATTGCGTGAAGATTGAAAAAGTTTTGAAAATGTTAAAGTATGAAACAATTGCTTGGCTTGTCATCGGGGTTGTGCATGATTTAAATATTTTGTGTGGGGAAGATGGAGCATAGCCAGACTATATGATTTTGTAGGGATAACTTTCTTTGGCCATGTTATTTTGAGAAGACATAATTGCTTAGTTAGTATACTTGAAGTATTATTATTTTTATGTCAATATGAACTTTTGTCTTGAATCTTTCGGATCTGAATATTCATACCACAATTAAGAGGATTTACATTGAAATTATGCCAAAGTATCACTCCGCATCAAAAATTCTTTTTTTATCATTTACCTACTTGAGGACGAGCAGGAATTAAGCTTGGGGATGCCTGATACGTCTCCAACATATCTATAATTTTTTATTGCTCCATGCTACTTTATCTACTGTTTTGGACTATATTGGGCTTTATTTTCCACTTCTATATTATTTTTGGGACTAACCTATTAACCAGAGGCCCAGACCAGAATTGTTGTTTTTTGCCTATTTCAGTGTTTCGAAGAAACGGAATATCAAACGGAGTCCAAACGTAATGAAACCTTCGGGAACGTGATTTTCTCACCGAACGTGATCCAGGAGACTTGGACCCTACTCCAAGGAAAAAAAAAGAGGCGGTCACGAGGGTGGGGGCGCCCCCCCTAGGCGCGCCCCCTACCTCGTGGGCCCCCTATTGCTTCACCGACGTACTCCTTCCTCCTATATATACCTACGTACCCCCGACAGATCAAATACGGAGCCAAAAACCTAATTCCACCGCCGCAACTTTCTGTATCCACGAGATTCCATCTTGGGGCCTGTTCCGAAGCTCCGCCGGAGAGGGCCGTCATCACGGAGGGCTTCTACATCATCATAGCCCCTCCGATGAAGTGTGAGTAGTTTACCTCAGACCTTCGGGTCCATAGTTAGTAGCTAGATGGCTTCTTCTCTCTTTTTGGATCTCAATACAATGTTCTCCCCCTCTCTTGTGGAGATCTATTCGATGTAATCTTCTTTTTGCGGTGTGTTTGTTGAGACCGATGAATTGTGGGTTTATGATCGAGTTTATCTATGAATAATATTTGAATCTTCTCTGAATTCTTTTATGTATGATTGAGTTATCTTTACAAGTCTCTTCGAATTATCCGTTTGGTTTGGCCAACTAGATTGGTAGTTCTTGCAATGGGAGAAGTGTTTAGCTTTGGGTTCAATATTGCGGTGTCCTTTCCCAGTGACAGAAGGGGCAGGAAGGCACATATTGTATTGTTGTCATCGAGGATAACAAGATGGGGTTTTTATCATATTGCATGAATTTATCCCTCTACATCATGTCATCTTGCTTAAGTCGTTACTCTGTTTTTAACTTAATACTCTAGATGCATGCGGGATAGCGGTCGATGAGTGGAGTAATAGTAGTAGATGCAGGCAGGAGTCGGTCTACTTGTCTCGACGTGATGCCTATATACATGATCATACCTAGATATCCTCATAACTATGCTCAATTCTGTCAATTGCTCAACAGTAATTTGTTCACCCACCGTAGAATACTTATGCTCTTGAGAGAAGCCACTAGTGAAACCTATGCCCCGCGGGTCTATTTTCATCATATCAATCTCCATCACTTTAATACTTGCTTTGTTTTTACTTTGCCTTTTACTTTTCACTTTGCATCTCTATATCATAAATACCAAAAATATTATTTATCATCTCTATCAGATCTCACTCTCGTAAGTGACCGTGAAGGGATTGACAACCCCTAATCGCGTTGGTTGCAAGGAGCTATCGTTTTGTGCAGGTACGAGGGACTTGTGCGTGGCCTCCTACTGGATTGATACCTTGGTTCTCAAAAACTGAGGGAAATACTTACGCTACTTTACTGCATCATCCTCTCCTCTTCGGGGAAATCCAACGCAGTGCTCAAGAGGTAGCACCGATGCGGGCGATGTCAAAGTCGATCAGCTCAGTGCGGTAGTTGTCGCGGGTGCCAAAGGTCACGAGAAGACGGATCCGCCCCAGGGGGCTGGAGGAGCCGCCGCCGACACCGGAGAAGGGCTTGCTAGGGCGGAGCCGCTCGACTGGTACGTGAAGGAGGCTGAAGGCCTCCACCGAGAGCACGTTGAGGTCGGCGCCACCGTCAATGAGGGTCTTGGTGATGGCTACATTGCAGATGGTGGGCGTGCAAAGCATCGGGAGCACACCCGAGCCGACGGTTGTGATGGGGTGATCTCCCGAGTCGAAGGTCAGGTCGGCCTTGGGCGCCACCCAACCCGGGGGAGCCCCCTGCCGCGCGAAAGCGGCGCTGACCTGGCGAAAGAACGGCTTGGTGTGGCGGTCCGAGGGCGGCGCTGACCTGGCGAAAGAGCGGCTTGGTGTGGCGGTCCGAGGGCGGCGCTGACCTGGCGAAAGAACTGCTTGGTGTGGTGGTCCGAGGGCGGCGCTTGCGAGCCGTCGAGGAGGGCCGCGACAGCGAGGGGCCCCGGTGCAGCGAAGCGCGCGGCGAAGAGGCCGCGCAACTCCTCCCAAGATGCCACCATGGATCCGGGGAGGTTGAGCAGCCAGGCACGCGGCACGCCAGTGAGGGCCATGGGAAGCCAGTTGGCCATGACCTTGTCATCGCCCCCAGCCTTAAGGACGGCCTCCTCGTAAGCCAGCAGGAAAGCCACCGGGTCCGCCGCACCGTCGTAGCACGGTGGCATCTCTAGCTTGAACTTTGGCGGCCACTGCACCTGCCATAAGGCGGGGACCAAGGCTCGGAGGCCCCCGACCCCGCCGCTGGCATCAGTCGTCACAGCCGAGAGCGCGGCGCCTGCCATGGGGGCGAAGCGCAGTGGTGGCGAAGCGCAGATCGACGGAAGGAAAGCTCCGGTGCACCCCTACCTGGCGCGCCAAATGTCGGATTTCGGGTTCCGGCAAAACCCTTGAGGTTTGAACACTAGGGTGCGCACGAAGATCTCTCTCCCTAGATCGCTCTAGCCAAATCGCAAGGCCTAGCTCGACGAACCCGCAACACAAGAGACACGAGATTTATACTGGTTCGGGCCACCGTTGTGGTGTAATACCCTACTCCAGTGTGGTGTGGTGGATTGCCTCTTGGGCTGATGATAAACAGTTACAAGGGAAGAACAACCTCCTGAGGAGAGGTGCTCTTGTGCTTGGTGAACTTGTGTGGATGAGGATGATCAGAATGATCCCTCCCCCTCTATGGTAGTGGCTAGTCCTATTTATAGAGGCTCTGGTCCTCTCCCCAAATATTGAGCGGGAAGGGATCCAACAACGGCCAAATTCGAAGGGAGACAACTAGTACAAGTTATCCTGACTAAAAGTGGTCTTCGCCTGCCAAAGGCTCTGATGGTGGCGCCGTCTTGGGCTCCACGGTGACCTCCGTCCTGTCGTCCTGCTGGTCCTGGTATCGTTGCATCGATATGGAAACCTTTGCCTGATGCCTCGGGACTCCTCGCCTACGCTTGCCTCTTTAGCACCAAAGAGGAAACGAGGGCACTGCGCGTGCTGGCGCCTGCCTGGCTCCAGTCGTCATGGCTTGCCTCATAGGAACCTCGCGAGGTATCCCTTGCCTTGATCTCTTCGCCCCTCGCGAGCCAGCCTAGTGAGGCCGTCCCGAGAAGGTCTTATGTCGTCCGCCTAGCGAGGGTCTTGAGTGTTTGCTGGTGAAGATGGGCCATACAGGGCCGCTGGTGGAGCCACGCCGTGGGCCGCAGGTAGGCAAGTCTGGGGACCCCTGTTCCCAGGACGCCGACACAGGTTTAGCCTGCTGGACCAGTGTAACACCCCGGAAGTAACTTTCCATATTTGTAACTCCAACTCTTGCCATTTTCGGCATTGTGATATGATATTCCCTCCGTGGTTCGGTTTTTCTCCTTTTTGCATTTTGTCCATGTCATGCATTTTATATTATGTCATCATGTGCATCGCATTTGCATACGTGTTCGTCTCATGATTCCGAGCATTTTTCCCGTTGTCCGTTTTGCAATCCGGCACTCCTATCTCCCCCGGCGGTCCCTTTTACGTTTTTTCCGTGTGCGGGTATTAAACCTTCTCGAAATGGACCGAGGTTTGTCTAGTGGCCTTGGCATAACACCCGGAGGCCACCGGTCAAGTTTCGGGTCATTTGGAGCACGTTTGGTACTCCAACGGTTAACCGCACCTTCGCAAAGGCCTCTTTTAAGTTGCAGCCCAACACCCCTCCAAAACAGCCCAATAACCCATCTAAGTCACTCCCATGCTCTCCGTCGTTCGATCACGATCGTGTGGGCAAAAACTACACCTCATTTGGACTCTCCTAGCTCCCTCTATGCCTATTTAAACAAACCCCTCCCGTCCAAATTCGCGGATCAATTCCACCCCTAACCCTAGCAGTTTTCCTCCTCGCGCCGCCGGACGCGTCCGTCCGCGCCGGACACGTCCGCCGGCCACGTCGCCCGGGCCAATCCCGCGTTGACACGTCTCCCCGCCGCCGCGCCCAGCCACTCCGGGGCTGCCACGTCGCCCACCGCCGCCTCTCGCCGCCCGAGGCCAGCGGCCAGATCCGCCCAAGGCCTTACGCCCGCCCGCCCGCCCGGACCGGCCGGCCGGCGCCACACCGCCCCATGGCCTCCTCCCGCCCCCGCCGGCCTCCCCGCCGGACTCCCGCCGCCTCGCCCGGCAGCGGCGCTCGCGCCCGACCTCCGTGCCATACCCGAGTCGCCGGCCCGCCAGCGCCCGGCCACCTCGCCGCCCAGCGCCGCCCTCCGGCGCCCTCCGCCTCTGCCCGCCTCGGCCCCTCGCCGGCCGCCTTCAGCGAGCTCGCGGGCAGCCAGCGCCGCGCCCGATCCGCTCGATCGGATCCGGCCTCAATTCCGAGCCGTTGACTCTCTTCTCCCCTCCTTTTTTTCCTAAGTCATTTGCATCTAGTGATATTTTGTGCAATTTTCAACATGCTATATCTTCGCATCCGTAGATCCATTTTTCGCGTATAATATGTCAAAATGTTCGTCTCGAAGAGTAGATCATTTCATCTCATTGCATCATTTTCATTTGAGCTCATCTTGATGCCCGAAATGCTGTTGGAATAGTGCTATGTGATGTTAGTTGCTGATTTTTATCAGAACTTGCACTTTTGTTATTTTTTCCATGATTAATGTGTGCACCCTATGAATTTGATTCCTACATGTGTTTTGTAAAATGCTATGTCATCTTTCCAGGGGTGTATGCCATGTATTTTTGTGATCTATGTGGTGACTAGCACAAGCATGCAAAGTAGGTGTCCTAATGTTGCTGATTTCAGCCCTGTTTTAGCTGATTTTGATGCCATGTTTACTTGATGATACCGAGAGATCTATGCATATTTTGAGATACTTCAGTAAGGGTGTTTTGTAAAGCATGACTTGCTCTATCCATCCATGTCTTTGTTTGCAATTATGGGATGCCATAGCTTGAGTCAATCGAGCTCTACTTTTGCTATCAAATGTTTCCTGGCAGATTGTATACGTGTTATTCAATTTTGCCTAGCTTGTTGTGGTTGATCCATATATGCTATGTAATTGTTCTTGCCATGTATGTCTTCTATGTCATGTCTTCTTGATGTATGTATGCTTAGTTTATCATTTGAGGCTCTGTAGTGAGTGCATTGAGCTTGTAAACATGCCCTCTCGTTATCAGTTTTTGACATGGCAAGTTGCTGAATCTGTTAACGAGACTTTCAATATTGACATGGGTGTTACTATATTTTCTAGTCCTTTTTTGGCTTATGGTCAGTAAGGGACTTTTGTTCTAGGCTTTGAGTAGATTCATGCCATGCCTTGTTTTGCTATTTTAAGGTCCTGTAGCATGTAGTTTTGTTGCTCTGAACATTGCAACCTGTTACTGTTTTTGTCATGTCCAGCCTGATATTTTGTGCTCTTTTGCCATGCTTGTTTGAACATGTTATGATGTGAACTAGCCGTAGCTCAGTGCTCATCTTTTGTCGAGCATCATGTGTAGATCAGTGCCATCTGCTTTGTTGATACGTTTGGGTGCAGTAGCTTAATTAATTGTTGCTTGCAATGTGGCATTTGCAAACCGTGCATCCGATTCCGGTGATCTTTATATCGATTTCAACCGAAATCATCTCATCTTTCAGTGGCATACTTGGTTTGTCAAGTTGATGCCTGGTTCATCATTTACCTTCGGAGCGCGCGCATAAGCATTGCATATCTCATCATGCATATCATGCCATGTTTTGCATCATGTTGATTGTGCATTGCACCGTGATTTATTGTGGTTCCTTTGTTTGTGTTGTTGCTTTGGGTAGAGTCGGGAGACGAGTACGTGAACGAGGAACCTGTTGAGAACGCTTTCGAGGATCAAGCTTTCGACAACTCTGAGAACATTGTAGGCAAGATGACCATACCCTCGAAATCACTTCTATCTTTGCTATGCTAGTTGCTCGCTCTTTTGCTATGCCTATGCTGCGATGCCTACCACTTGCTATATCATGCCACCCATATTGCCATGTCAGCCTCTAACCATCCTTTCCTAGCAAACCCTTGATTGGCTATGTTACCGCTTTGCTCAGCCCTCTTATAGCGTTGTTAGTTGCAGGTGAAGCTGAAGTTTGTTCCTTGTTGGAACATGGAGTTGTTGTTCCTTTTTGGAACATGTTACTTGTTGGGGATATCACAATATATATCTGCTATAATTAATACATCTATATACTTGGTAAAGGGTGGAAGGCTCGGCCTTATGCCTGGTGTTTTGTTCCACTCTTGCCACCCTAGTTTCCGTCATACCGGTGTTATGTTCCTTGATTTTGCGTTCCTTACGGTTGGGTGATTTATGGGACCCCTTGACAGTTCGCTTTGAATAAGACTCGTCCAGCAAGGCCCAACATTGGTTTTACCATTTGCCACCTAAGCCTTTTCCCCGGTTTTCGCGAGCCGAGGGTCATCTTTATTTTAACCCCCCGACCAGTGCTCCTTGAGTGCTGGCCCGAACGAGTAGATCATGGGCCACCACGGGAAACTCGAGGCTTGGTTTTACTCGTAGGATGTCTCATCCGGATGTGCCTCGAGAACGAGATATGTGCAGCTCCTATCGGGTTTGTCGGCACAATCGGGCGGCTTTGCTGGTCTTGTTTTATTGCTGTCGAAATGTCTTGTAGTCCGGGATTCGAGATTGATCGGGTCTTCCGGTAGAAGGAATATCCTTCGTTGACCGTGAGAGCTTATAATGGGCTAAGTTGGGACACCCTGCAGGTAATATCTTTCAAAGCCGTGCCCGCGGTTATGAGGCGAGATGGGAATTTGTTAATGTCCGATTGTAGAAAACCCAAAGTTGACCTCAACTAAAATACACCTCAACGCGTGTGTAACCGTGATGGTCTCTTCTCGTGAGTCCGGGAAGTGAACACGATGTTGGAGTTATGTCGGCGTAAGTAGTTCAGGATCACTTCTTGATCACTACTAGTTTCACGACCGTGCTTTGCTCCTCTTCTCGCTCTCTTTTGCGAAGTAGCCACCATATATGCTAGTCGCTTGCTGCAGCCCCACTTTACTACTCAGTCCTTCCTATAAGCTTAAATAGTCTTGATCTCGCGGGTGTGAGATTGCTGAGTCCCCGTGACTCACAGATACTTCCAAACACAGTTGCAGGTTCCGAGGAGGCCAGTGCAGGTGATTCAACCGAGCTCCAGTGGGAGTTCGACGAGGAACGTGGTCGTTACTATGTGTCTTTTCCTGATGATCAGTAGTGGTGCCCTGTTGGGACGATTCGGGGATCTGTGTTAGCATTTGGGGTATCTTCTTCATTTTGGTTCCGTAGTCGGACCTTGAGTGTACTCTGAATGATGGATGTTTATTTATGTACTGTGTGAAGTGGCGACTGTAAGCCAACTATGTATCTTTTTCCCTTAATTATTACATGGGTTGTGTGAAGATTACCTCACTTGCGACATTGCTTTCAATGCGGTTATGCCTCTAAGTCGTGCCTCGACATGTGGGAGATATAGCTGCATCGGGGGCGTTACAAGTTGGTATCAGAGCCAGGTTCACACAGTACATAAATAAACATCCATCATTCAGAGTACACTCAAGGTCCGACTACGGAACCAAAATGAAGAAGATACCCCTCGGAATGGACTGGCTTTCTCAGCACAAAGCTCAGCTTGATTGTGCTGCCAGGGAAATTCAATTGACTCACTCTTCTAATGATGTGATCATATATGCCTCTCGTGATGAAACCATTCGGTTGTTTTCTCTCAATGAGAAGGGCGAACTGAATGCCATCTCTCAGATTCCAGTCGTTTGTGAGTACCAAGATGTCTTTCCAGAAGAGCTTCCGGGGCCAGTTGAGTTCGTTATTGATCTTGAGCCCGCATCGAACCCGTTTACAAGCGTCCATACAAGCTTGGACCTGAAGAGCTGAAGGAATTGAAGAAGCAGCTCGATGAACAAGAGCGTCTGGTTTGATCGGACGAGTTCATCTCCTTGGGGTTGTGGTGTTCTTTTTGTCCGGAAGAAGGATGGCACGGACCGACTTTCGTCGATTACCGTCCATTGAATAAGAAGACAATCAAGAACAAGTATCCACTTCCCAACATCAATGAGCTTTTCGAGCAACTCAAAGGTGCTACTGTTGTTCTCAAGCTTGACCTTCGTATGGGATATCATCAGATTCGCATTCGTGAACAAGATATTCCCAAGACAGCATTCGAAACAAGCTTTGGTTCTTATGAATATCTTGTCATGTCTTTCGGCCTCGTCAATGCTCCTCCAACTTTCTCTCGGATGATGAACTTCATATTCAACCCCTACACCAATGAATTCGTCTTGGTCTATCTTGATGATATTTTGGTCTTCTCCAAGAATAAGAAGGATCATGCCAAACATTTGCGATTGGTGCTAGACAAGCTCAGAGAGTACCAATTCTATGCTAAGTTCTCCAAATGTGAATTCTGGCTTGATGAAGTGCTTTATCTTGGTCATATCATCTCTGCCAAGGGCATCGCTGTTGATCCCGAGAAGGTGCCCGCAATTGTGAATTGGGAACCTCCTCAGAATGTCAAGCAGCTCCGCAGCTTTCTTGGTCTTGCAAGCTATTGCCGAAGATTCGTTGAGAATTTCTCCAAGATTGCAAAGCCTCTTTCCAACCTTCTCCAGAAGCATGTGAAGTATGTCTGGTCTCCTGAATGTGACGTTGCATTCAATACTCTCAAAGAGAAACTCGTCACAGCTCCTGTTCTGACTCCTCCTGATGAATCCAAGCCATTTGAAGTTTTCTGTGATGCTTCTCTTCAAGGTCTCGGTGCTGTGTTAATGCAAGAGAAGAGAGTTGTGGCTTATACCTCTCGCCAGATTGAAGCCCAACGAGAAGAACTACCCCACTCACGATCTTGAGTTGGCGGCGATTGTCCATGCTTTGATTACTTGGAGACATCTCTTGTTGGGAAGGAAAGTGGACATTTTCACCGATCACAAGAGTCTCAAGTACATCTTCACTCAACCCAACCTCAACCTCAGTGCAGACTCGATGGGTGAAATGATTCAAGAGTACAACCCAAGTATTGAGTATACTCCGGGCAAAGCCAATGTTATTGCAGATGCTTTGAGCAGGAAAGCTTCTTTGCAACAGTCTAATCCTCAAGCCCTTTCAGCCGGATCTCTGTGAATCTTTCCATAAGCTGAATCTTCAAGTTGTTCCTCAAGGCTTTCTTGCCAACCTCATAGTCTCTCCTACTTTGGAAGATCAGATTCGTGAGGCTCAACTTCGGATGCCATGGTGAAAAAGGTGAAGCGTGGTATCGACAAGGGCATTTCAAGTACAAGTGCTTCCACGTTGATGACAAAGACACTCTGTTCTTTGAGGACGGATTGTGGTTCCTAAGGGTGATCTGCGAAAAGTCATTATGAGCGAGGCTCACAATTCGCTTCTATCCATTCATCCCGGAAGTACGAAGATGTACCATGACCTCAAGCAGTCATATTGGTGGACTCGAATGAAGCGAGAAATTGCTCAATTCGTGAATGAGTGTGATGTCTGCGAGAAGAGTGAAAGCGTAACACCAAAGACCAGCTGGTCTCCTCCAACCTCTTGCTATTCCTGAATGGAAGTTTGATCATATTGAAATGGACTTCGTGGTGGCTTTCCAAAGTCCAAGCGTGGAAATGATGCTATCTTCGTTGTCATTGACAAGCTTACTAAAGTGGCTCATTTTCTTCCTATCAAAGAATCCATCACAGCAGCTCGGTTGGCGAGCTATGCACCTCGAGGATTGTCTCCTTGCACGGTATTCCACAAGTGATCTCTTGAGACCGTGGCAGCATCTTTACCTCAAGTTAAGGGATTCTTTTGAAGGCCATGGGCACCAACATTCGTTTCAAACAGCTTTCCATCCTCAAACAAGTGGCCAAGTTGAGCGAGTAAATCAAATCCTTGAAGATATGCTCGGGGCTTGTGTCATTTCTTTCGGTATGAAGTGGGAAGATTGTCTTCCATATGTCGAGTTCTCTTACAACAACAGCTTCCAAGCGAGTTCGGGCAAGGCCCCATTCGAAATTCTCTATGGCGAAAGTGCCGTACTCCTCTCAATTGGTGCGAGACAGTGAGCGCCAACTTCTTGGCAATGACTTGATCACGTAAGCGGAAGAAATGTGCCAAGTCATTCGTGAGAATCTCAAAGCCGCATAATCGCGCGGAAAGAGCTATTATGATGATAAGCACCGTGATGTGGCTTTTGAAATCGGAGACCATGTCTACCTCCGCGTCTCTCAATGAAAGGCACTCGTCCGCCCGGTATCAAAGGGAAGCTTGCCCCTAGATCGTGGGTCCTTTCAAGATCATTGGGAAAAGAGGCGATCTAGCCTATCAACTTGAGCTTCCATCCAACTTTGCAAACGTGCGATGTGTTCCACGTGTCACAACTTCGCAAGTGCTTCAAGACTCCTGAGCGCACTATCAACTTCAAGAGATTGACCTTCAAGAAGATCTCTCTTATCATGAGCACCCGTTGCTATTCTTGAAGAAACCGAGCGCAAGACTCGCAACAAGTCAATCAAATTCCTGAAAGTGAAGTGGTCACACCATTCCGACCGAGAAGCTACACGGGGCGCGAGGATCACCTCCGTTCGAATATCCGGAGTTCTTTCAGTCCTAGATCTCGGGGCGAGATCCTCTTGTAGTGGTGGAGTGTTGTAACACCCGGAAGTAACTTTCCATATTTGTAACTCCAACTCTTGCCATTTTCGGCATTGTGATATGATATTCCCTCCGTGGTTGGGTTTTTCTCCTTTTTGCATTTTGTCCATGTCATGCATTTTATATTATGTCATCATGTGCATCGCATTTGCATACGTGTTCGTCTCATGATTCCGAGCATTTTTCCCGTTGTCCGTTTTGCAATCCGGCACTCCTATCTCCCCCGGCGGTCCCTTTTATGTTTTTTCCATGTGCGGGTATTAAACCTTCTCGAAATGGACCGAGGTTTGTCTAGTGGCCTTGGCATAACACCCGGAGGCCACCGGTCAAGTTTCGGGTCATTTGAAGCTCGTTTGGTACTCCAACGGTTAACCGCACCTTCGCAAAGGCCTCTTTTAAGTTGCAGCCCAACACCCCTCCAAAACAGCCCAATAACCCATCTAAGTCACTCCCATGCTCTCCGTCGTTCGATCACGATCGTGTGGTAAAAACTACACCTCATTTGGACTCTCCTAGCTCCCTCTATGCCTATTTAAACAAACCCTCCGTCCAAATTCGCGGATCAATTCCACCCCTAACCCTAGCAGTTTTCCTCCTCGCGCCGCCGACGACGCGTCCGTCCGCGCCGGACACGTCCGCGCCACGTCGCCGGGCCAATCCGCGTTGACACGTCACCCGCCGCCCGCGCACCACTGGGGCTGCCACGTCGCCACCGCCGCCGTCTCGCCGCCGCCAGGCTTGCCATGCGAGATCCGGCCCATGGGGCCCCCAGCGCCGCCGCCCGCCGCCGGCCGGCCCGGCCGGCGCCAGCGCCACCGCGCCCGCTGGCCTCCGCCGCCCGCCGGCCTCCCCGCCGGACTCCCGCCGCCTCGCCCGGCCAGCGCCGCTCGCCCGACCTCCGGCCCCGCGCCAGGTCGCCCCTTGCACGCCGCCCGACCACCTCGCCGCCAGCGCCGCCCTCCGGCGCCCCTCCGCCTCTGCCCGCCTCGGCCCCTCGCCGGCCGCCTTCCCGGCGAGCTCGCGGGCAGCCCGCGCCGGCGCCCCGATCCGCTCGATCGGATCCGGCCTCGAATTCCGAGCCGTTGACTCTCTTCTCCCCCTCCTTTTTTTTCCTAAGTCATTTGCATCTAGTGATATTTTGTGCAATTTTCAACATGCTATATCTTCGCATCCGTAGATCCATTTTTCGCGTATAATATGTCAAAATGTTCGTCTCGAAGAGTAGATCATTTCATCTCATTGCATCATTTTCATTTGAGCTCATCTTGATGCCCGAAATGCTGTTGGAATAGTGCTATGTGATGTTAGTTGCTGATTTTTATCAGAACTTGCACTTTTGTTATTTTTTCCATGATTAATGTGTGCACCCTATGAATTTGATTCCTACATGTGTTTTGTAAAATGCTATGTCATCTTTCCAGGGGTGTATGCCATGTATTTTTGTGATCTATGTGGTGACTAGCACAAGCATGCAAAGTAGGTGTCCTAATGTTGCTGATTTCAGCCCTGTTTTAGCTGATTTTGATGCCATGTTTACTTGATGATACCGAGAGATCTATGCATATTTTGAGATACTTCAGTAAGGGTGTTTTGTAAAGCATGACTTGCTCTATCCATCCATGTCTTTGTTTGCAATTATGGGATGCCATAGCTTGAGTCAATCGAGCTCTACTTTTGCTATCAAATGTTTCCTGGCAGATTGTATACGTGTTATTCAATTTTGCCTAGCTTGTTGTGGTTGATCCATATATGCTATGTAATTGTTCTTGCCATGTATGTCTTCTATGTCATGTCTTCTTGATGTATGTATGCTTAGTTTATCATTTGAGGCTCTGTAGTGAGTGCATTGAGCTTGTAAACATGCCCTCTCGTTATCAGTTTTTGACATGTCAAGTTGCTGAATCTGTTAACGAGACTTTCAATATTGACATGGGTGTTACTATATTTTCTAGTCCTTTTTGGCTTATGGTCAGTAAGGGACTTTTGTTCTAGGCTTTGAGTAGATTCATGCCATGCCTTGTTTTGCTATTTTAAGGTCCTGTAGCATGTAGTTTTGTTGCTCTGAACATTGCAACCTGTTACTGTTTTGTCATGTCCAGCCTGATATTTTGTGCTCTTTTGCCATGCTTGTTTGAACATGTTATGATGTGAACTAGCCGTAGCTCAGTGCTCATCTTTTGTCGAGCATCATGTGTAGATCAGTGCCATCTGCTTTGTTGATACGTTTGGGTGCAGTAGCTTAATTAATTGTTGCTTGCAATGTGGCATTTGCAAACCGTGCATCCGATTCCGGTGATCTTTATATCGATTTCAACCGAAATCATCTCATCTTTCCAGTGGCATACTTGGTTTGTCAAGTTGATGCCTGGTTCATCATTTACCTTCCGGAGCGCGCATAAGCATTGCATATCTCATCATGCATATCATGCCATGTTTTGCATCATGTTGATTGTGCATTGCACCGTGATTTATTGTGGTTCCTTTGTTTGTGTTGTTGCTTTGGGTAGAGTCGGAGGCGAGTGCGTGAACGAGGAACCTGTTGAGAACGCTTTCGAGGATCAAGCTTTCGACAACTCGAGAACATTGCGCAAGATGACCATACCCTCGAAATCACTTCTATCTTTGCTATGCTAGTTGCTCGCTCTTTTGCTATGCCTATGCTGCGATGCCTACCACTTGCTATATCATGCCACCCATATTGCCATGTCAGCCTCTAACCATCCTTTCCTAGCAAACCCTTGATTGGCTATGTTACCGCTTTGCTCAGCCCTCTTATAGCGTTGTTAGTTGCAGGTGAAGCTGAAGTTTGTTCCTTGTTGGAACATGGAGTTGTTGTTCCTTTTTGGAACATGTTACTTGTTGGGGATATCACAATATATATCTGCTATAATTAATACATCTATATACTTGGTAAAGGGTGGAAGGCTCGGCCTTATGCCTGTGTTTTGTTCCACTCTTGCCACCTAGTTTCCGTCATACGGTGTTATGTTCCTTGATTTTGCGTTCCTTACGGTTGGGTGATTTATGGGACCCCTTGACAGTTCGCTTTGAATAAGACTCGTCCAGCAAGGCCCAACATTGGTTTTACCATTTGCCACCTAAGCCTTTTCCCCGGTTTTCGCGAGCCCGAGGGTCATCTTTATTTTAACCCCGGACCAGTGCTCCTTGAGTCTGGCCCAAACGAGTAGATCATGGGCCACCACGGGAAACTCGAGGCTTGGTTTTACTCGTAGGATGTCTCATCCGGATGTGCCTGAGCGAGATATGTGCAGCTCCTATCGGGATTTGTCGGCTGTCAGGCGGCTTTGCTGGTCTTGTTTTATTGTTGTCGAAATGTCTTGTAGTCCGGGATTCCGAGATTGATCGGGTCTTCCCGGTAGAAGGAATATCCTTCGTTGACCGTGAGAGCTTATAATGGGCTAAGTTGGGACACCCCTGCAGGGTAATATCTTTCGAAAGCCGTGCCCGCCGTTATGAGGCAGATGGGAATTTGTTAATGTCCGGTTGTAGAAAACCCAAAGTTGACCTCAACTAAAATACACCTCAACCGCGTGTGTAACCGTGATGGTCTCTTCTCGGCGGAGTCCGGGAAGTGAACACGGTGTTGGAGTTATGTCTGACGTAAGTAGTTCAGGATCACTTCTTGATCACTACTAGTTTCACGACCGTGCTTTGCTCCTCTTCTCGCTCTCTTTTGCGAAGTAGCCACCATATATGCTAGTCGCTTGCTGCAGCCCCACTTTACTACTCAGTCCTTCCTATAAGCTTAAATAGTCTTGATCTCGCGGGTGTGAGATTGCTGAGTCCCGTGACTCACAGATACTTCAAACACAGATTGCAGGTTCCGAGGAGGCGGTGCAGGTGATTCAACCGAGCTCAAGTGGGAGTTCGACGAGGAACGTGGTCGTTACTATGTGTCTTTTCCTGATGATCAGTAGTGGTGCCTGTTGGGACGATTCGGGATCTGTGTTAGCATTTGGGGTATCTTCTTCATTTTGGTTCCGTGAGTCGGACCTTGAGTGTACTCAATGATGGATGTTTATTTATGTACTGTGTGAAGTGGCGACTGTAAGCCAACTATGTATCTTTTTCCCTTAATTATTACATGGGTTGTGTGAAGATTACCTCACTTGCGACATTGCTTTCAATGCGGTTATGCCTCTAAGTCGTGCCTCGACACGTGGGAGATATAGCCGCATCGGGGGCGTTACAACCAGGTGGGCGAACCGGTGCCAAATCACACGACACCATACATGACGTCCATATGTTGTGCACGTGGGCAGGGAATTATGTCTCACAGATTCATCACAAGGGCCGATTTGGAGAACTCGACGTATCTTAAAGATGATTGTTTCAGCATTAGATGCGATGTCAGCGTCACCAAGCTTATCCGAAAGCAGCCCACAACACAAGAATTTGTGATAGTGCCGCCCTCTGACATGGCTCATCAACTTGGCCATATTTTGGAGACTAGGGAGGTCGGAGACGTGACTTTTGAGGTCCGCGGAGAGACATTTGTGGCGCATAGGCATCTGCTCACTGCTCGATCGCCGGTGTTCATGGCGCAGTTGTTCGGCCCCATGATGGAGAATGATGCAAAGTGTATACAGATTGATGACATGGAAGCCAAAGCTTTCAAGATGATGCTCCACTTTATTTACACGGACACACTGCCTAAGAGCATCTCCAGCCGTTCAGCCCCCAGGGCGCCAAAAAAGAGCGGCCTGGGGGCGAACCGGCGCTAGATTGGCCCCTGGGGGCGACCTAGCTCCCAGCCACGCCCCCAGGTGCCGCCCCCCAAGCCGCGGCAAATTCAAACGTAGTCATTCCCGCTCACAAAATAGACGCCTCAAATCCGGCGATCAAGCGGCCACAGTTCGGCGATCGAATGAAAAGTTTGGCGTACAAAAAAGAAAGGACGCGCATGCAGCGCATCAGACGGCGAGGTCGGCCCCCGGCGTTGGCGGAGTCGGCGTCTTGCGAGCTTGGCGGGTCGAGCTTCTTCACATCTTTGGCGGCGTCGGCGTGGCTTCTGTGCTGCGGGGAGTCGTGGAGGCATCATCGCTCGGGCTTGGCGGCGGCGGCGTGGGCGTGGGAGTTGGCGGCGCCGTCGACGGCAGCTGGTTTAGGATGACGCCACGCTCCGCCAAGTACCACACCTTGACCGCCTCGTCGTGGCTCTGGAGCATGTCCGCCCGCCCAACAGGAAAGCCAGGTCAGTGTTCCTCTTCTTCGCGGCGACATTGGTCCGGAGTAGTTTGAGCTTGACGGTGTTGCTCATCATCAACGCTGACCACCGCGCCTCGGTCTTCTCTTCACGTAGGGCGGCCCAGGCCTATGCGTCGGCGAGGCAATGCTCGATGGACTCCTGCACTTGCGCGGTAGCCGCATCGGCGTGTTTCCCCTTCTTGGCCCCTTTGTTGCTGTTCGTCCACCCTTCTGACGCGCTCGGCGTCGGCGCGTCCGGCTTGTAGGTCTCCTTGGCCTTGTCGAGGGTGCGTCGGACTTCCGCCCACTTCTCGCACTTGTCAATGCGCTTGTAAACGTGGAGGTACTTGAATTCTTGGTCGTTGTTGCCCTGGTGATACATGGCGAACATGCGCACCAGCTGCGCGGAGGAACAAACAGTTGGCGGGTGCACACGACGAAGAGAAGCGGGAGACCGGCTTGCCATACCTGATCCTCAACGTTGGCGCCGCTCTCCGGGAGAGCCGCGACCTCCTCGACGATCCCATGCAATTTGTTGCACGCCGCCTGGATGAGCTGTAACGCCCTCGATGCGGCTATATCTCCCACGTGTCGAAGCACGACTTAGAGGCATAACCGCATTGAAAGCAATGTCGCAAGTGAGGTAATCTTCACACAACCCATGTAATACATAAGGGAAAGAGATACATAGTTGGCTTACGATGCCACTTCACACAATACATAAATAAACATCCATCATTCAGATTACACTCAAGGTCCGACTACGGAACCAAAATAAAAGAAGATACCCCAAATGCTACACAGATCCCCGATCGTCCCAACTGGGCTCCACTACTGATCATCAGGAAAAGACACATAGTAACGACCACGTTCCTCGTCGAACTCCCACTTGAGCTCGGTTGCGTCATCTGCACTGGCATCGTCGGCACCTGCAACTGTTTTGGTAGAATCTGTGAGTCACGGGGACTCAGCAATCTCACACCCGCGAGATCAAGACTATTTAAGCTTATAGGAAGGACAAAGTTGTGAGGTGGAGCTGCAGCAAGCGACTAGCATATATGGTGGCTACACTCGCAAAAGAGAGCGAGAAGAGAAGCAAGGCACGGTCGTGAAGCTAGTAGTGATCAAGAAGTGTTCCTGAACTACTTACGTCAAACATAACTCCAACACCGTGTTCACTTCTCGGACTCCGCCGAGAAGAGACCATCACGTTTACACACTTGATTGATGTGTATTTTAAATAAGGTCAACTTGGTTTTCTACAACCGACATTAACAAATTCCCATCTGTCTCATAACCGCGGGCACGGCTTTGAAAGATAATACCCTGCGGGGTGTCCCAACTTAGCCCATTATAAGCTCTCACGGTCAACAAAGGATATTCCTTCTCTGGGAAGACCCGATCGATCTCGAAATCCCGGACTACAAGACATTTCGACAACAATAAAACAAGACCAAGAAGCCGCCCGATTGTGCCGACAAATCCCGATAGGAGCTGCACATATCTCGTTCTCGTGGCACATCCGGATGAACACTACGTCAGCAACCGAAGATGCCCCAAGTTGCCTCGGGTGGCACCGCAAGTGGCTCTAGTTTGGACCAACACTCGAGGAGCATTGGCCCGGGGTTAAATAAAGATGACCCTCGGGCTCGCGAAACCCGGGGAAAAAGGCTTAGGTGGCAAATGGTAAAACCAATGTTGGGCCTTCTGGAGGAGTCTTATTCAAAGCGAACTATCAAGGGGTCCCATAAATCACCCAACCGTGTAAGGAGCATAAAATCAAGGAACATAACACCGGTATGACGAAAACTAGGCGGCAAGAGTGGAACAAAACACTGGCATAAGGCCGAGCCTTCCACCCTTTACCAAGTATATAGATGCATTAATTATAGCAGATATATTGTGATATCCCCAACAAGTAAACATGTTCCAACAAGGAACAACATCTCCATGTTCCAACAAGGAACAAACTTCATCTTCACCGCAACTAGCAGCGCTATAAGAGGGGTGAGCAAAGCGGTAACAGCCAATCAGCGGTTTGCTAGGAAAGGATGGTTAGAGGTTTGACATGGCAATATGGGTGGCATGATAAGCAAGTGATAGGCATCGTAGCATAGGCATAGCAAAAGAGCGAGCGTCTAGCATAGCAAAGATAGAAGTGATTTTAGGGTATGGTCATCTTGCTGCAAGTTCTCGAGTTGTCGAAAGCTTGAACCTCGTAAGCGTTCTCAACAGGTTCCTTGTTCACGTACTCGTCTCCCGGCTCTACCCAAAGCAAGAACACAAACAATGGAACCACAATAAATCACGGTGCAATGCACAAGCAACATGATGCAATACATGGCATGATATGCGAGATGTGATATGCAATGCGTATGCGTGCTCCGGAAGGGAAATGATGAACCAGGCATCAACTTGGCAAACCAAGTATGCCGCTGGAAAGGTGAGATGATTTCGGTTGAAATCGATATAAAGATCACCGGAATCGGATGCACGGTTTGCAAATGACAAGCAAAACAAGAATGGCACAAATCTGCCATTAACAGCATGATGCCACTTAGCAAGCAGCAAGAAATTAAGCTACTGCACCCAAACGTACCAACAAATCACATGGCAGTGATCTACTCAATATGCTTGACAAAAGATTAACACTTAGCTACGGCTAAATCACACCATAACAGGTCCAAACAAGCATGGCAAAAGTGCAAAATATATCAGCTTCACAGACTTAGTGAAAATACTGAACATGGCAGAATCAGCATCAGGAAGCAGTGTTCAGAGCAAGCAAACTACATGCTAAAGGAACTTATAATAGCAAAACAAGGCATGGCATGAATCTACTCAAAGCATAGAACAAAAGTCCCTTACTGACCATAAGCCAAAAAGGACCAAAAGATATGATGGCACCCACGTAAACATAGCAAGTTTAGTTAATGATTCAAAGAACAGGCATGACAAAAACAGATAACAGGTAGGCATGTTTAAGAGCTCGACACACTCACTACAGAGCATTTCATGATAATCTAAGCATACATACATCAAGAAGACATGGCATAGAAGATATAAATGGCAAGGACAACATCATAGCATACACGGATCAACTACAACAACCTTGGCAAAATTGAATAACATGTAAACAATCTGCCAGGAAACATTTTATAGCAAAAGTAGAGCTCGATTGACTCAAGCTATGGCACTCCATAATTGCAAACAAGGGCATGGATGGATAGAGCATAACCATATGTTCAAAACATCCTTACTGAAGTAGCTCAAAATATGCATGGATCGCTCGGTAGCATCAAGTTAACATGGCATAAAAATATCAGCAAAACAGGGGCTGAAATCAGCAACATCATGAAGCCTAGTTTGCAAGCTGGTACTAGTCACCACAGAGATCACAAAAATACATGGCATACACCCCTGTAAAGATGGCATGGCATATTACAAAACACATGTAGGACTCAAGATCATAGGATGCACACATCAATCATGGCAAAACTGACAAAAGTGCATGTTCTAATAATAATCTGAAACTAACATCACATAGCCCTCTTCCAACAGCATTTCGGGCATCAAGATGAGCTCAAATGAAAATGATGCAATGAGATGAAATGATCTACTCATCAAGACGAAGATTTCGGTATGCTATACGCCCAAAACGGAGCCACGGTGCAGAGTTATGATCGTTGAAGATGCAACAAAATATGATGAATAATGACTTAGGCGATTCGGGGAGAGGAGAAGTCAACCCTTCGTTGGATCCGGATCGGATCGAGGCGGATCGAGGCGGGCGGCGGTCGCCGGAGGAGGAGCCGCGGAAGGGAAGGCGGAGAGGAGGCGGGCGGGCGGAGGCGGGCCGGAGGCGCGAAGGCAAGGCCCGGCTGGCGGCTGGCCACCTGGCGGGCGGTGGCGGCCGCGGTGGGCGGCCGTGCGCCTGAGGCGGCGGAGCTCGGGCAGCGGAGGAGCGGGGCCTTGCCCTTGGCGGCCGGGCGGCGGGCCGGGAGAGGCCCAGACGAGCCTCAGCAGGGCCAGCTCGGTCGGGCGATGTGGGCGCGGTGCCCACGTGGCAGGCGCTGGTGCCCACGTGGCAGCGCGCGTTCGTCCGGGCGGCGGGGGCGTGTCCGGCCCGAATCGGACACGTCCGGGCGGGGTGAGGAAAAAAGCTAGGGTTTCGCCGGTTTTGAGGGGAGATGCATATTTATAGGTAGAGGGAGCTAGGAAGCTCCAAATGAGGTCTGGTTTTCGCCCACGATCGTGATCCGACGACGGAGAGCATGGAAGTGACTTAGATGGGTTATTGGGCTGTTTTGTAGGGTGTTGGGCTGCAACTTAAAAAGGCCTTTGCGAGAGTGCGGTTAACCGTTGGAGTACCAAACGAGCTCTAAATGACCGAAACTTGACAGGTGGTCTACGGTGATGTACAAAGGCCACTTGACAAACCTCGGTCCATTCCGAGAAAGTTTAGTACCGCTCACGGAAAAATGTAAAAGGGGCGGCGGGGGACATAGGAGTGCGGATTGCAAAAGCGGACAACGGGAAAATGCTCGGATGCATGAGGCGAACACGTATGCAAATCGATGCACATGATAACATGATATGAAAATGCATGACATGGACAAAATGCAAAATGAAGAAAAACCCAACCACGGAGGGAATATCATATCACAATGCGAAAATGACAAGAGTTGGAGTTACAAATATGGAAAGTTACATCCGGGTGTTACAACACTCCACCACTACAAGAGGATCTCGTCCGAGATCTAGGACTGAAAGAACTCGGATATTCGAACGGAGGTGATCCTCGCGCTCCCGGTGGCTTCTCGGTCGGAATGGTGTGACCACTTCACTTTCAGAATTTGATTGACTTGTTGCGAGTCTTGCGCTCGGTTTCTTCAAGAATAGCAGCGGGTGCTCATGATAAGAGATCTTCTTGGAGGTCAATTTCTTGAAGTTGATAGTGCGCTCAGAGTCTTGAAGCACTTGCGAAGCTGTGACACGTGAAACACATCGTGCACATTCGCGAAGTTGGACGGAAGCTCAAGTTGATAGGCGAGATCGCCTCTTTTGCCAATGATCTTGAAAGGACCCACGATCTCGGCAAGCTTCCCTTTGATACCGAGCGACGAGTGCCTTTCATTGGAGGCGCGGAGGTAGACATGGTCTCCGATTTCAAAAGCCACATCACGGTGCTTGTCATCATAATAGCTCTTACGGCGCGATTATGCGGCTTTGAGATTCTCACGAATGACTTTGCACATTTTTGACCTTCGTGATCAAGTCATTGCCAAGAAGTTGGCGTTCACTGTCTCGGACCAATTGAGAGGAGTCGGCACTTTCGCCATAGAAATTTCGAATGGGGCCTTGCCCGAACTTCGCTTGGAAGCTGTTGTTGTAGGAGAACTTCGGCATATGGAAGACAATCTTTCCACTTCATACCGAAGGAAATGACACAAGCCACGAGCATATCTTCAAGGATTTGATTGACTCGCTCGACTTGGCCAATTGTTTGAGGATGGAAAGCTGTCTTTGAAGCAGATGTTGGTGCCCATGGCCTTCCTCGAAAAGAATCCCAAAACTTGGAGGTAAAGATGCTTCCACGGTGCAAAGAGATCACTTGTGGAATGCCGTGCAAGGAGACAATCCTCGAGTTGTATAGCTCTCCAACCGAGCTGTAGTTTGGACCAACACTCGAGAGGAGCATTGGCCCGGGGGTTAAATAAAGATGACCCTCGGGCTCGCGAAACCCGGGGAAAAAGGCTTAGGTGGCAAATGGTAAAACCAATGTTGGGCCTTCTGGAGGAGTCTTATTCAAAGCGAACTATCAAGGGGTCCCATAAATCACCCAACCGTAAGGAACGCAAAATCAAGGAACATAACACCGGTATGACGAAAACTAGGGCGGCAAGAGTGGAACAAAACACCGTGCATAAGGCCGAGCCTTCCACCCTTTACCAAGTATATAGATGCATTAATTATAGCAGATATATTGTGATATCCCAACAAGTAAACATGTTCCAACAAGGAACAACATCTCCATGTTCCAACAAGGAACAAACTTCATCTTCACCGCAACTAGCAACGCTATAAGAGGGCCGAGCAAAGCGGTAACATAGCCAATCAACGGTTTGCTAGGAAAGGATGGTTAGAGGTTTGACATGGCAATATGGGTGGCATGATAAGCAAGTGATAGGCATCGTAGCATAGGCATAGCAAAAGAGCGAGCGTCTAGCATAGCAAAGATAGAAGTGATTTCGAGGGTATGGTCATCTTGCCTGCGAAGTTCTCAGAGTTGTCGAAAGCTTGAACCTCGTAAGCGTTCTCAACAGGTTCCTTGTTCACGTACTCGTCTCCCGGCTCTACCCAAAGCAAGAACACAAACAATGGAACCACAATAAATCACGGTGCAATGCACAAGCAACATGATGCAATACATGGCATGATATGCGAGATGTGATATGCAATGCGTATCGCGTGCTCGGAAGGAAATGATGAACCAGGCATCAACTTGGCAAACCAAGTATGCCGCTGGAAAGGTGAGATGATTTCGGTTGAAATCGATATAAAGATCACCGAATCGGATGCACGGTTTGCAAATGACAAGCAAAACAAGAATGGCACAAATCGCCATTAACAACATGATGCCACTTAGCAAGCAACAAGAAATTAAGCTACTGCACCCAAACGTACCAACAAATCACATGGCAGTGATCTACTCAAGATGCTTGACAAAAGATGAACACTTAGCTACGGCTAAATCACACCATAACAGGTCCAAACAAGCATGGCAAAAGTGCAAAATATATCAGCTTCACAGACTTAGTGAAAATCTGAACATGGCGAGAATCAGCATCGAAGCAAATGTTCAGAGCAAGCAAACTACATGCTAAAGGAACTTATAATAGCAAAACAAGGCATGGCATGAATCTACTCAAAGCATAGAACAAAAGTCCCTTACTGACCATAAGCCAAAAGGATCAAAAGATATGATGGCACCCATGTAAACATAGCAAGTTTAGTTAATGATTCAAAGAACAGGCATGACAAAAACAGATAACAAGTAGGCATGTTTAAGAGCTCGACACACTCACTACAGAGCATTTCATGATAAACTAAGCATACATACATCAAGAAGACATGGCATAGAAGATATAAATGGCAAGAACAACATCATAGCATACGGATCAACTACAACAACCTTGGCAAAATTGAATAACATGTAAACAATCTGCCAGAAACATTTTATAGCAAAAGTAGAGCTCGATTGACTCAAGCTATGGCACTCCATAATTGCAAACAAGGGCATGGATGGATAGAGCATAACCATATGTTCAAAACATCCTTACTGAAGTATCTCAAAATATGCATGGATCTCTCGGTAGCATCAAGTTAACATGGCATAAAAATATCAAGAAAAGCAGGGCTGAAATCAGCAACATCATGAAGCCTAGTTTGCATGCTGGTACTAGTCACCACAGAGATCACAAAATACATGGCATACACCCTGTAAAGATGGCATGGCATATTACAAAACACATGTAGGACTCAAGATCATAGGATGCACACATCAATCATGGCAAAACTGACAAAAGTGCATGTTCTAATAATAATCTGAAACTAACATCACATAGCCCTCTTCCAACAGCATTTCGGGCATCAAGATGAGCTCAAATGAAAATGATGCAATGAGATGAAATGATCTACTCATCAAGACGAAGATTTCGGTATGCTATACGCCCAAAACGGAGCCACGGGTGCAGAGTTATGATGCGTTGAAGATGCAACAAAATATGACAGAATAATGACTTAGGCGATTCGGGGGAGAGGGAGAAGTCAACCCTTCGTTGGATCCGGATCGGATCGAGGCCGGATCGAGGCGGGCGGCTTTCACGGAGGAGGAGCCGCGGAAGGCGGAGAGGAGGCGGGCCGGCGGAGGCGGGCCGGAGGCGCTGGCGGCGGCGCACGGCGCTGGCCGGCTGGCGGGCGGCGGCCAGCCGTGCCGCGGGCGGCCGGCGGCGGTCAGGCCGAGGCGGCGGCGGAGCCAGCGCGCAGCGGAGGAGCGGGCGCGGCGGCCAGAGCGGCATGGCCGAGGGTCTCAGACGAGCTCGCGATGCTGGGTCGGGCGGCGATGGGGGCGCGGTGCCCACGTGGCAGGGCGCGGTGCCCACGTGGCAGCGCGCGGTTCGTCCGGGGCGGCGGGGGGACGTGTCCGGCCCGAATCGGACACGTCCGGCGGCGGGGTGAGGGAAAAAAGCTAGGGTTTCGCCCGGATTTGGAGGGGGAGATGCATATTTATAGGTAGAGGGAGCTAGGAAGCTCCAAATGAGGTGCGGTTTTCGCCCACACGATCGTGATCCGACGACGGAGAGCATGGAAGTGACTTAGATGGGTTATTGGGCTGTTTTGTAGGGGTGTTGGGCTGCAACTTAAAAAAGGCCTTTGCGAGAGTGCGGTTAACCGTTGGAGTACCAAACGAGCTCTAAATGACCCGAAACTTGACAGGTGGTCTACCGGTGATGTACAAAGGCCACTTGACAAACCTCGGTCCATTCCGAGAAAGTTTAGTACCCGCTCACGGAAAAATGTAAAAGGGGACGCCGGGGGACATAGGAGTGCCGGATTGCAAAACGGACAACGGGGAAAATGCTCGGATGCATGAGACGAACACGTATGCAAATGCGATGCACATGATGACATGATATGAAATGCATGACATGGACAAAATGCAAAATGAAGAAAAAACCCAACCACGGAGGGAATATCATATCACAATGCCGAAAATGGCAAGAGTTGGAGTTACAAATATGGAAAGTTACATCCGGGGTGTTACAACACTCCACCACTACAAGAGGATCTCGTCCCGAGATCTAGGACTGAAAGAACTCCGGATATTCGGAACGGAGGTGATCCTCGCGCTCCCAGGTGGCTTCTCGGTCGGAATGGTGTGACCACTTCACTTTCAGGAATTTGATTGACTTGTTGCGAGTCTTGCGCTCGGTTTCTTCAAGAATAGCAGCGGGTGCTCATGATAAGAGATCTTCTTGGAGGTCAATTTCTTGAAGTTGATAGTGCGCTCAGAGTCTTGAAGCACTTGCGGTTGTGACACGTGAAACACATCGTGCACATTCGCGAAGTTGGACGGAAGCTCAAGTTGATAGGCGAGATCGCCTCTTTTGCCAATGATCTTGAAAGGACCCACGTATCTAGGGCAAGCTTCCCTTTGATACGAAGCGGCGAGTGCCTTTCATTGAGAGACGGAGGTAGACATGGTCTCCGATTTCAAAAGCCACATCACGGTGCTTGTCATCATAATAGCTCTTCTGGCGCGATTGCGCGCTTTGAGATTCTCACGAATGACTTTGCACATTTTTTCGCTTCGTGATCAAGTCATTGCCAAGAAGTTGGCGTTCACCTGTCTCGGACCAATTGAGAGGAGTACGGCACTTTCGCCATAGAAATTTCGAATGGGGCCTTGCCCAACTCGCTTGGAAGCTGTTGTTGTAGGAGAACTTCGGCATATGGAAGACAATCTTCCACTTCATACGAAGGAAATGACACAAGCCCTGAGCATATCTTCAAGGATTTGATTGACTCGCTCGACTTGGCCAATTGTTTGAGGATGGAAAGCTGTGCTGAAACGAATGTTGGTGCCCATGGCCTTCTGAAAAGAATCCCAAAACTTGGAGGTAAAGATGCTTCCACGGTCTGAAGAGATCACTTGTGGAATGCCGTGCAAGGAGACAATCCTGGAGTTGTATAGCTCTGCCAACTGAGCTGCTGTGATGGATTCTTTGATAGGAAGAAAATGAGCCACTTTAGTAAGCTTGTCAATGACAATGAAGATAGCATCATTTCCACGCTTGGACTTTGGAAATCCAGTCACGAAGTCCATTTCGATATGATCAAACTTGCATTTCGGAATAGCAAGAGGTTGGAGGAGACCAGCTGGTCGTTGGTGTTCTGCTTTCACTCTTCTGCAGACATCACATTCATTCACGAATTGAGCAATTTCTCGCTTCATTCGAGTCCACCAATATGACTACTTGAGGTCATGGTACATCTTCGTACTTCCAGGAGGAATGGATAGAAGCGAATTGTGTGCCTCGTTCATAATGACTTTACGTAGATCACCCTTTGGAACCACAATCCGGTCCTCGAAGAAAAGAGTATCTTTGTCATCAATGTGGAAGCACTTGTACTTGGAAATGCCCTTGTCGATACCACGTTTCACCTTTTTCACCATGGTATCCAGGAGTTGAACCTCACGAATTTGGTCTTCCAAAGTAGGAGAGACTATGAGGTTGGCAATAAAGCCTTGAGGAACAACTTGAAGATTCAGCTTGCGGAAAGCTTCACAAAGATCCGGTTGGAAGGGCTTGAGGATTAAGCTGTTGCAATAAGCCTTCCTGCTCAAAGCATCTGCAATGACATTGGCCTTGCCCGGAGTATATTCAATACTTGGGTTATACTCTTGAATCATTTCGACCCATCGAGTCTGCCTGAGGTTGAGGTTGGGTTGAGTGAAGATATACTTGAGACTCTTGTGATCGGTGAAAATGTCCACTTTCCTTCCCAACAAGAGATGTCTCCATGTTATTAATGCATGGACAACTGCCGCCAACTCAAGATCATGAGTGGGGTAGTTCTTTTCGTTGGGCTTCAGCTGACGAGAGGTATAGGCCACAACTCTCTTCTCTTGCATTAACACAGCACCGAGACCTTGAAAAGAAGCATCACGAGAAAACTTCAATGGCTTGGATTCATCAGAGGAGTCAAGGCAGAGCTGTCACGAGTTTCTCTTTGAGAGTATTGAAAGCAACGTCACACTCGGGGAGACCGTGATATACTTCACATGCTTACGGAGGAGGTTGGAAAGAGGCTTTGCAATCTTAGAGAAGTTCTCAACGAATCTTCGGCAATAGCTTGCAAGACCAAGAAAACTGCGAAGCTGCTTGACATTCTGAGGAAGTTCCCAATTCACAACTGCAGACACCTTCTCGGGATTAACAGCGATGCCCTTGGCGGAGATGATGTGACCAAGATAAAGCACTTCATCAAGCCAAAATTCACATTTGAAAAACTTCATAGAATTGATACTCTCGAGCTTGTCTAGCACCAATCGCAAATGTTTGGCATGATCCTTCTTATTCTTGGAGAAGACCAAAATATCATCAAGATAGACCAAGACGAATTCATTGGTGTAGGGGTTGAAGATGAAGTTCATCATCCGAGAGAATGTTGGAGGAGCATTGACAAGGCCGAAAGACATGACAAGATATTCATAAGAACCAAAGCTTGTTCTCAATGCTGTCTTGGGAATATCTTGTTCACGAATGCTAAATCGATGATAACCCATACTGAAGGTCAAGCTTGGAGAACACTTTAGCACCTTTGAGTTGCTCGAAAAGCTCATTGATGTTGGGAAGTGGATACTTGTTCTTGATTGTCTTCTTATTCAATGGACGGTAATCGACGCTTGCGATCGGTCCGTGCCATCCTTCTTCCGGACAAAAGAACACCACAACCCCAAGGAGATGAACTCGTCCGATCAAACCCAGACGCTCTTGTTCATCGAGCTGCTTCTTCAATTCCTTCAGCTCATTAGGTCCAAGCTTGTATGGGCGCTTGCAAACGGGTTCATGCGGGCTCAAGATCGATAACGAATTCAAGCGGCGGTGAGGAGGCATTCTGGAAGCTCTTCCGGAAAGACATCTTGGTACTCACAAACGATCGAATCGAGAGATAGCATCCAATTCGCCCTTCTCATTGAGAGAAAACAACCAATGGTTTCATCACGAGCGCATAGATGATCACATCATTATAAGAGTGAGTCAATTGAATTCCACAGCAGCACAATCAAGCTGAGCTTTGTCTTTGATAAAGCCATCCATTCCGAGAATAAGATCAATATCCGAGTCACCAAGGACAATTGGTTTAGCAGAAATCTATAGTCGCCCATCTTGATAGAAACATCCGGACGCAAATATTAGATGTCATTTGCTTACCCGGGACACAATCTTCAATGGAATAGGAATCTTTCCGTCACAAACTCATGCTTGGCAACAAAAGGTCTCGAAATGAAAGAAAGCGATGCACCAAGATCAAATAAGACTTTTGCAGGAATATCATTAATCGAGAGATTACCCATTATCACATCAAGAGATTCCTCCGCTTGAGCTGCATTCATCATATTCACCTTGGCATGCTTTGGATTATGCTTGACCACTGCATTCTTGGAAGATTTCACAGAGGAGGAGGCGGAAGGCGCCTTTGGTTGAAGCACTTGTTCGCATAGTGACCTTCTGCGACATTTGTTGCAAGTCACCTCGAGAGCGGACGGTGGTAAGGAGCATTTGACCTTGGAGCTTGAGAATTAGACTTGTTCGATAGCTGCGTTGGGTGGGTGGGAAGATCCACGACCACCGAGTTCTTCTCACGATAAGGCCGACGGAACGGAGGAGGAGGAAGGTAGAACTTCTCTGCTTAGCTGCCACTTGAGAGGAAGAAGAAGACTGAATCTGCATCCCCGATTCTCTTCTTAGAAGCCTCACATTTGAGCTGGGCAGCTTCTTGCTTCATGCCATGTTGTAGAATTCATCATACTTTTCTCGGCTCAAAAAGCACGAGAGCTAATTGCAGATCTTCTCTGAGACCACCTCTGAATTGATAGATCATACTCTTTTCATCGTGGACGCCTTGCTTAGCAAAGCAAGCGAGTTTCTCGAACTGGATATTGTATTGATACACGTACATGTTGCCTTGCTTGAGATTGCGGAACTCCTCACACTTGCTCTCAACAACACTTTTCGAATGTGGTGAGCTCAAGAAGTCTCGGCGGAACTCATCCTAGGTAATGACACGACCTCCTCTGGAATCTTTGTATTGCTGGAACCACTCAGCAGCTTGGTCCTTGAGTTGAAACGATGCAAACTTGAAAAAGTCCTCAGGTCTGACATTACTACATTCAAAATGTTTGCAGATGTCCACAAGCCAATCGTCGGCGTCTGTGGCCTTGACACAGAAACTGAAAGACTTCGGCTGATTAGCAAGGAACTGATTGAGGGTAGCAAAGTGCGGCTGGTTGTTGCCTTGGCCTTGATTTCCTTGATTGCCTTGCCCTTGGGTACGCTCTTGCAAGAGTTGCAAAATCATCTGAGCATTGGCATTGGTGGCTGCCATGATAGCTTGCCATGCCTCCGGAGGCGGAGGTGGAGGTGGAGGGCTCGACTGACTCCCATCATTTCGTTCCGGATTCAGACGTTGGCGGAGCCATCTGAAGAGGGTGACATCCGTTAGCACTTTGATAGATAGATAGACAAGTTGAATCAACGGATAGAAATTGCAACATATAGTCTTCACAATAAACATTCGAACAAGGATGAACGAATGAATTCCAAAAGCTAACATCACACGTCCATTAAGGTGAGAAGCCACTTGATTAAGGGTTGATGAAAAAATAACAAAGTACGACTGGAACAAATAAGTGGTAAGGATTACCCAATCACAAACCAAATATCTGCGGGAAGAAATGCTAAGAGCTACTTGAATCCCACCTTATAAACTCCGAAACTTTCTGGTTATGCAATCTGGTGTTGGGGATACAGGGGACACAAAATATATCACCCAAACTAACAATACCTAGATCCAGCTGTATCCATCCGTCAACACATAACCAAGAAACCTTCGGAAATCGTGTACCTCGACCTTCGAAAAGCATCCGTTACACGAGTCATGGCAATACTCCCGAGCTCGCCCCAGTACTGGGTTATCGGGGTTATCTCACCAACAATTGTACAAAAGAGATTTCGATGTCGGAAAACTCGGTATTCAAGAATCGCAACGATAAAATTGTGGCGACAACCCTCGGAGCTCAACTCCCGGGACACCGCCACAACCCCTAAATGTCGAGGCACCAAGAACAATGTTCTCGTCACAAAACCATCGGACGATTCCAAGATACCCGCGTGATCCTAAAAAAATTAGTGAAATTTGAGGAGAGGAGAGTCAAAATTTCTCGTCAGAGACCTCACCAGATCGACGAAGGACCGGGGAGCAAAAGAATCCTACTCTCGATATATATAATCCTAAGACTCAAAATATTTTTGTTCTAGACTCAACAACGCCAAAGAACAATCAAGCGGGGGCTCCTAAGTCGGGAAGGCTCGATTACCAACTTAACGCCTCGATGCGGCTATATCTCCCACGTGTCGAAGCACGACTTAGAGGCATAACCACATTGAAAGCAACGTCGCAAGTGAGGTAATCTTCACACAACCCATGTAATACATAAGGAAAGAGATACATAGTTGGCTTACAATGCCACTTCACACAATACATAAACAAACATCCATCATTCAGATTACACTCAAGGTCCGACTATGGAACCAAAATAAAAGAAGATACCCCAAATGCTACATGATCCCCGATCGTCCCAACTGGCTCCACTATGATCATCGTGAAAAGACACATAGTAACGACCACGTTCCTCGTCGAACTCCCACTTGAGCTCGGTTCCGCCATCTGCCCGCATCGCCGGCACTGCAACTGTTTTGGTAGAATCTGTGAGTCACGGGACTCGCAATCTCACACCCGCGAGATCAAGACTATTTAAGCTTATAGGAAGGACAGAGTTGTGAGGAGGAGCTGCAGCAAGCGACTAGCATATATGGTGGCTACACTCGCAAAAGAGAGCGAGAAGAGAAGCAAGGCACGGTCGTGAAACTAGTAGTGATCAAGAAGTGATCTGAACTACTTACGCCAAACATAACTCCAACACCAGTGTTCACTTCTGGACTCACCGAGAAGAGACCATCACGGTTACACACGCGTTGATGTGTATTTTAAATAAGGTCAACTTCGGTTTTCTACAACCGACATTAACAAATTCCCATCGCCTCATAACCGCGGGCACGGCTTTGAAAGATAATACCTGCGGGGTGTCCCAACTTAGCCCATTATAAGCTCTCACGGTCAACGAAGGATATTCCTTCTACCGAAGACCCGATCGATCTTGGAATCCGGACTACAAGACATTTCGACAGAATAAAACAAGACCAGCAAAGCCGCCCGATTGTGCCGACAAATCCCGATAGGAGCTGCACATATCTCGTTCTCGTGGCACATCCGGATGAACACTACGTCGACAAACCGAAGATGCCCCAAGTTGCCTCAAGGTGGCACCGCAAGTGGCTCTAGTTTGGACCAACACTCGAGGAGCATTGGCCCGGGGTTAAATAAAGATGACCCTCGGGCTCGCGAAAACCCGGGAAAAAAGGCTTAGGTGGCAAATGGTAAAACCAATGTTGGGCCTTCTTGGAGAGACTTATTCAAAGCGAACTGTCAAGGGGTCCCATAAATCACCCAACCGTAAGGAACGCGAAATCAAGGAACATAACACCGTATGACGGAAACTAGGGCGGCAAGAGTGGAACAAAACACCGGGCATAAGGCCGAGCCTTACACCCTTTACCAAGTATATAGATGCATTAATTATAGCAGATATATTGTGATATCCCCAACAAGTAAACATGTTCCAACAAGGAACAACATCTCCATGTTCCAACAAGGAACAAACTTCATCTTCACCGCAACTAGCAACGCTATAAGAGGGCCGAGCAAAGCGGTAACTTAGCCAATCAACGGTTTGCTAGGAAAGGATGGTTAGAGGTTTGATATGGCAATATGGGTGGCATGATAAGCAAGTGATAGGCATCGTAGCATAGGCATAGCAAAAGAGCGAGCATCTAGCATAGCAAAGATAGAAGTGATTTCGAGGGTATGGTCATCTTGCCTGCGAAGTTCTCAGAGTTGTCGAAAGCTTGATCCTCGTAAGCGTTCTCAACAGGTTCCTCGTTCACGTACTCGTCTCCCGGCTCTACCCAAAGCAAGAACACAAACAATGGAACCACAATAAATCACGGTGCAATGCACAAGAAACATGATGCAATACATGGCATGATATGTGAGATGTGATATGTAATGCGTATGCGTGCTCCGGAAGGGAAATGATGAACCAGGCATCAACTTGGCAAACCAAGTATGCCGCTGGAAAGGTGAGATGATTTCGGTTGAAATCGATATAAAGATCACTGGAATCGGATGCACGGTTTGCAAATGACAAGCAAAACAAGAATGGCACAAATCATCATTAACAAAGATGATGCCACTTAGCAAGCAACAAGAAATTAAGCTACTGCACCCAAACGTACCAACAAAGCACATGGCAGTGATCTACTCAATATGCTTGACAAAAGATTAACACTTAGCTACGGCTAAATCACACCATAACAGGTCCAAACAAGCATGGCAAAAGTGCAAAATATATCAGCTTCACAGACTTAGTGAAAATACTGAACATGGCAGAATCAGCATCAGGAAGCAATGTTCAGAGCAAGCAAACTACATGCTACAGGAACTTATAATAGAAAAACAAGGCATGGCATGAATCTACTCAAAGCATAGAACAAAAGTCCCTTACTGACCATAAGCCAAAAAGGACCAGAAGATATGATGGCACCCACGTAAACATAGCAAGTTTCATTAACAGATTCAGCAACAGGGCATGACAAAAACAGATAACAGGTAGGCATGTTTAAGAGCTCGACGCACTCACTACAGAGCATTTCATGATAATCTATGCATACATACATCAAGAAGACATTGCATAGAAGATATAAATGGCAAGAACAACATCATAGCATACACGGATCAACTACAACAACCTTGGCAAAATTGAATAACATGTAAACAATCTGCCAGGAAACATTTTATAGCAAAAGTAGAGCTCGATTGACTCAAGCTATGGCACTCCATAATTGCAAACAAGGGCATGGATGGATAGAGCATAACCATATGTTCAAAACATCCTTACTGAAGTAGCTCAAAATATGCATGGATCTCTCGGTAGCATCAAGTTAACATGGCATAAAAATATCAGGAAAACAGGGGCTGAAATCAGCAACATCATGAAGCCTAGTTTGCAAGCTGGTGCTAGTCACCACAGAGATCACAAAAATACATAGCATACACCCTTGTAAAGATGGCATGGCATATTACAAAACACATGTAGGACTCAAGATCATAGGATGCACATATCAATCATGGCAAAAATGACAAAAGTGCATGTTCTGATAATAATCGGAAACTAACATCACAAAGCCCTCTTCCAACAGCATTTCGGGCATCAAGATGAGCTCAAATGAAAATGATGCAATGAGATGAAATGATCTACTCATCAAGACAAAGATTTCGGTATGCTATACGCCCAAAACGGAGCCACGGGTGCAGAGTTATGATGCGTTGAAGATGCAACAAAATATGACAGAATAATGACTTGGGCGATTCGGGGGAGAGGGAGAAGTCAACCCTTCGTTGGATCCGGATCGGATCGAGGCCGGATCGAGGCGGGCGGCGGCTCGCCGGAGGAGGGAGCCGCGGGCGGAGGAGAGGAGGCGGGCCACGAGGCGGGCCGAGGCGCGGGCGGCGGGCAAGACGGGGCGCGGGCGGCGCTTAAGGCGGCGGCGGGCCGGGCCACGGTGGCCGGGCGGCTGGCGGCGCGGCGGCGGCGGCAAGGCTGTGGCGGCGAGTCGGGCAGCGGAGGAGCAGGGCGCGCTTGCAGCTTGTGGGCGGCGGCCGTGCGAGGGGGCCCGCACGGGCCTCGCGGGGCCTGGGGGTCGGCGGCGATGGGGCGCGGTGCCTGTGCTGCAGGGCGCGGGTGCCCACGTGGCAGCGCGCGGTTCGTCCGGGGCGGCGGGCGGACGTGTCCGGCCCGAATCGGACACGTCCGGCGGCGGGGTGAGGGAAAAAGCTAGGGTTTCGCCCGGATTTGGAGGGGGAGATGCATATTTATAGGTAGAGGGAGCTAGGAAGCTCCAAATGAGGTGCGGTTTTCGCCCACACGATCGTGATCCGACGACGGAGAGCATGAAAGTGACTTAGATGGGTTATTGGGCTGTTTTGGAGGGTGTTGGGCTGCAACTTAAAAGAGGCCTTTGCGAGAGTGCGGTTAACTGTTGAGTACCAAACGAGCTCCAAATGACCCAAACTTGACAGGTGGTCTACCGGTGATGTACCAAGGCCACTTGACAAACCTCGATCCATTCCGAGAAAGTTTAGTACCCGCTCACGGAAAAATGTAAAAGGGGACGCCGGGGGATATAGGAGTGCCGGATTGCAAAACGGACAACGGGGAAAATGCTCGGATGCATGAGACGAACACGTATGCAAATGCTATGCACGTGATAACATGATATGAAAATGCATGACATGGACAAAATGCAAAAATGAAGAGAAACCCAACCACGGAGGGAATATCATATCACAATGCCGAAAATGACAAGAGTTGGAGTTACAAATATGGAAAGTTACATCCGGGGTGTTACATGAGCCCCCAATGGTTCGCCATTGCATTCGCCCCGCGCTGCATGTAGACGCCTTTAAAGTAGAGGTCGACGAGCTTGCGCTCGTCGAACTCGGGCTTGATGCGCTCCCAGTATGTCTCGATGCTCTGGTTCGTGCCGGTGGTCGGGTTGAGGCAGACGACATTCCACGCTTCGGCAAGGCATTCCTGCCGCGATGATGTCGTCCATGTCGGTGTCGCCGAGGTGTGAGAATGGCAGCGCGCCACGACAGAGAGGGGGCGTCGGGGAGGATGCGTAAGCCGGCGGCGAGTAGTTGTATGGATGGTACTGCACACCGGCGAAGGCGGGCGAGGGCGTGCGCTGGGCCGGGTGTCCATGGGCAAAGGTGACGTTGGGGTTGAACCCACCGTGCGCGTCTCCGTTGGCGTAGCCCGGCGACGTCATGCATCCCCATGGTGCGGCTGGGGGCTACTGGGGGCGCGACTGGGCCGATTTTTGGGCGCCGGCGCGGCAAAATCGCCTGGGGAGGGCCTGTTGGAGGCGCGGCTGGAGATGCTCTAATATAGATGAAGTGAAAATCACGGAGATGGCTCAACATCTGTTTGTGGCGGTAGACAGATACAATCTGGAGAGGCTCAAATTGATTTGCGCGAATATGTTGTGCAACTACATGGATGTAGGTACAGTGGCAACTACATTGGCTCTGGCTGAGCAGCATGATTGTGACAAGCTTAAGGAGGTATGCTACAGGTTCCTCGCGTCTTTTCAAAATTTGAAGAAAGTCACGCTGACTGATGGCTTTAAGCATCTCAAGATCATTCGCCCCAATATTCTAGAGGAGCTACTCGGTCGTTAGGTGGGTGGTTGATGCTCCTTGATCTTGTTCCTTTTCTACTTTTCCTTGGAAAGAGATAATGATGATGTAATTATTATGTGGACCAAGACATAAAAAATAAAGACTCTAGTACACATGCATCTTTATTTTTCACTCCAACCTTTTTAACTTTTGACATCGGATCACACTTTTTCTCTCCAAGCACCCGCCTACTATAGAGGATCCCGCTTCCCTATCCGAACCTACTTTACCTGGTATCCGATCCTACATGGCATGCAAGGCATCACTCTGAGGCTATGCATTGTACATGCCCTTGTAAGCCTCTACATCTTTGGTAAATAAGTATTTGGAGATACAAAATAGTATGAAAGATAAATTTGCATGAACTAATTGATATGCTGGCCATAATCCAATAGGTGAGTTCTGTCGGGGTTAGGAACTGGCAATGTATTCGGTTTTGGTTGGCGTCATTGCGGCGGAGTTGCCGGTAGGGCTTGTCAAGGTTGGTGGTGTCGTGGCTAGTGGTAGAGCGGCGGAGTTGCCGATAGGGCTTGTCAGGGTTGGTGGTGTCCCGACTAGAGGTAGAGCGGCGGCGGTTGCCTGTTTTATGGTGACATGGTTGCGTGGTCCGGCCGCGGCGGCGCGGTGAAATGAGGACAAAAACGCGACTAGCGGTTCCCTATGGCGATTTTGGGGCAGCGGCGGCCGTCGGCCCAATTTCACAACGTACACTCGAAGGGGTAGGGTTGGTGGTGGTTCGCCAAATCATCTACGATGACACGACTGCGACACTAGGGGGGGGGGGGGCGGGGGGAGGGGTTGTATGTGCATAGGCGTTTTGCTCTGGTGCGAGTGGATTTGCCACATATGCGACGATGGATGCCATGTTTCATAATGGGATGAGTTATCTACCATGAAATCCTTGATGGACGTACATACATCTCTGCTACGGTCAAGAATTCCAGGGAAGCCTCGATCGCTCCCTCCAGGGCGATCAGGGTTCCAACCCCAGCGCCCTGACCACCACCCCCTTCCCTTCTCCTCCACCTCGTCGTCCCCAGAGACGTGTGCCGGCTAAGCCCGGGCGCCGTTGGTGATGGGGACGGTGGGGATCTAGGCTGCAGCCCCGCGGTCCGGAGGGACCGGCGGCGCGAGATCGCCCTTCGGTCTTCGTCTTTCCTGGAGGTTCGGTGCTACTCCAGCGGCTTCGTGGGGAGGGCGGATCAGGAGCGAACGTGGCCATGGTTGACTGGTCGGCGGCGCCTCCGGTCAGATCTGATCTGGCCAGTGCGGCTGGCGGTGGTGGCTATCTCCTCCGTCGGAGGTGGTCGACATGAGGCTGGATGGTCAGATCTCGAGATCTGCCATCTAGTTCCGGCTGCGAGTCAGGAAGACATAGTTGCCAGTGAAAACCGAGCCGATGGCAGGCAATGGCGGCGTTCTGTGTCCTTACCTTGATAAAGGCATCGTCGTGTAACTACTGTCGACCCACTTGTGCTGCTCCGGGGGAAACCCTAGGATCTGGTCTTCCAGATCGGACGATGGAGGTACTGAGGTGTCGTTTTCTTTCTTGGGAGCATCATTTGTGGAGCAGAGCTGGAAGACAGAGGCAGGAGATGGAGAGGCTTCGTCTTGCACAGAGCTTTTGGTGGAGATGTCAAGTCATGCATGGCCGACAGGTGTTACGCTAAGTCATGCCTGGTCGGCAGGTGCTACGCACGACAGATCTTCCAGAATCTTTGCGTCTGGACGGACGAGCCCGGAACGGTTGCGTCGTTGGGCGTCGTGGCGGCGTCGACGGATGGGAGGACTGGCAAGGATGATGCGGATCTCTCTCCTGAAGATGGGTCAGCGGTTCGATTATGATGGCGACGTCTAAAACATGTGCATGTGGTGTACGCTTTAGGTCTGCTGCACCGGCTGTGGTTCTAATACGTTATGTGGATGGATCGGCGACGACAGCGGTTTTATATATGGGGAGTGAGAGCACTCCACATTATCGAGTTTTGTAGGTGTGAGTGGTGGCTTCGGGTGGCTTGATGTATGTTCTTGTTAGATCTATGTTGAATAATAAATAAAGATGGCCGTATGCATCGATTGATGCAGAGGCCGAGGGTCTTAACCTCCTTTTCCAAAAAAAATCTACCATGAAATCCAATGGATTTTTCTGGTTGCTACCAGACAGGGTTGGGGGTGCTGTTTGATGTAGATTAGCCATTTTCTGATGCATTTTTTGCCATGTTTCCACATGAAAGCAAATTCCAAGGGAATAATTTACGGTACAAATGATATTTATTTATGTATTCAACTCTTTCTGTTTCTTATATACTCCTAATATATTATGTTGACAATCTCCCTTCATTGCTTTTGTCACTCATGGCAAATGTTATTTAGGACGTGGCTCATTTCTATTTTTATACATGAAAAACTTTCAAACTATGTACATGACCAAAAAATGGGAAGTTATAAACATCTTGACCTGGCAATTTTAGCTATTTACCATGTGATTTATACATGGCAAGAAAAATATGTTACAGCACAAGCAGTTGCATTGCTCTACAACATTAAATTTTGCTCTCTCAGGCAAATTTAGCAACTTGGAGTTGATCCGACTCTTCAGTATGAATCATAGTGCTGAAATTCAGCTTTGCCCATGAAGTTGTTGGTATTTCTGGTCTTGAGTGGAACACGCACGTCATTCAAAGGGACTAAGGCCAACTCCACCGCGCGACCCCAAACAGACGTCCGTTTTGTCCGGATTCTGTCCGTTTGGGTAGAGATTTGGGGTCGTGTTTGGGCGTGTCCTGGGATGCGGAGGCCGTGCGCCCAGCGCGCGGCCGCATCCATTTGCCCCATCTTCTCCGCATCTACTTAAAAAACTAAAAGCAACGTTTCAAATGCCAAGCCCTAGTTCAGGCCAGCGGCCCCGGTTCATCACGCCGGCAACAGAGCCAGCGGCGTACACGTCCATCGCCGGCATCAGCCAGCGGCCGGCAACATAGCCAGCCTCCAAAATTAATAGTTCTCCTCGCCGCAACACAGCGGCCGCCGCAACACAGCCGCCTCCAAAATGAATGTTTTCGCCGCACATCGCCAAGGGTCTGACGGGCGGCGGCACCCTGCCAGCCTCAAAAGAACGGCCACGCCGATCGGACGACCTAGTTCAGCCTTCGCATCGAGCATCTCCTTCGCACGCCTCGAACTAGGCCCTCGTCTTGTCGCTCATCTTCGACAAGTCCACGCTCATGATCGCAAGGGCCACCTCCTTCACTTTGGTGGCGGCATTGGTGGCCTCGATGTTGAGCTGCCTCTGCCTGGCCTTGACGTTGTCGACCTCGATGTCGAGCTGCCTTCGCCGGGCCGCCTCCTCCATGTCGAGCTGCCTTTGCCGGGCAGCCTCCTCCATGTCGAGCTTCCTCCTCTTGGCCGCCTCCTCCATCTCAAGCTTCTGTCTTTGAAGGTCTATGTATTGCTTCATTTGCTCGTCTTTGCTTTGCCGCTTCTTCTCGTCCCTCACATCCTTTTGGGACATCATGCCATGCAAAGTCTCATGCAAGGCCATGGATGAGGCGTCACGTATGTCGTCCACCTTGGAGTTGGTCTTGCCCCTCGGCCTCTTCAACACCTCACCATCCCCACCTCCGGCGAACTTGGTCGTCTTCTTGCCTCTCTTTCTTTGAAGTTCACGGTATTGATCCTTGAACTTAGGGCAATTGTTGATGATCGTCCAACAATGCGTAAGAGTGAATGGCTTGTCATTATGCCGGGCCTTGAATGCCTCCAAAGATTGAAATGCCTACACCACATGATCAACAACAAGTGAACATGCAAACATATACACGGCCGAAGTCTCATGGCCGTAGTAAGGAAAGGGCTAGAAAGAGGAGAGCATACCATGTCCCCAACGCCTAGACCACTCACGGGTCATGCTTCAACGCTCTCAAATGCGGCGCAATACTTGTTGCACTCTTGTTGGATGAACAACCATCTTTTTTGAATCGAGCCGATGCCACGGTTGCTTGTAATTTGGTAGGGCTCAAACATCTTCCTTTCATGGAATGTTTTGTGGACTCTCGTCCAAAAAACAATGCCCTTTTGTTGCGCGCCGGTCCTCGAATCTTGGCTAATCTCCATCCAAGCTTGGCAAATCAACTTGTCCTCATCTTGTGTATATGAACCCGTGCCAATGCTCTTCCTCTTCTTTTGTGCCTCCGCTCTTTGGGTGAGCTCGTCGATGAACAATGGCGCACCACTAATATCAACGTCATTGCCTTCTTCTTTTTCTTCATCACCTTCGACATAGATGTCATCGTCTTCATGCCATGAGTCACCATGGTCGTAGTCAGCATGGTCGCCGGCCTCTTCATCGGGGACGTACTCGGCGCGGCCATGTGACGCCCGGATAATTAGGCTACAGTAAACCTCTGTTCATGATGCCACATCATCATAATTAAATCTTTGCAAGTCATCACGTTGTCCCAAACCGACCTCAAATTCAAATTCCAAAAACAAGTCAAATTATTATTTCTTCAAACTGGCTAGGGAAAATGTTCGATGGGTTGAAAATATTCCCTAACTATTTATCATGTAGGAGCCAACCTCTTTTGAATAATTACAGTGGTCCTAACCTTTTTTAAAACTAAATCATTAGTATTTATGTGACCCTTTTTCTTTTAAACAAATAGTTAAATTATTCAAGATAATTTGGAACTTTGTGTTCTGCTACAAAACCTTACCTAGTATTTATGTGCTAAGTGGCACATTTAACTATACTCATTTATTAGTTCAACAAAATACAAAACTGTAAGGAAAAGCAAAACAGAAAAATAAATATAGAAAAAAAGGAAAAGGCCTATCGACTACTGTGCATGTGAGCCCACTAGCTATTGTGCCTAGCCCAGCCTGTTCCACCTCTCCTCTCCGCTACAAGGGAGGCAGAGGGCTTGGAGGCCATCCACCATGGCCACCGCCACGCCACTGTCCATCCCATGCCCTCCCTCGAGGTTAAGAGCATCGTCCGCACTCTCCCGAAAAACCTAGCCCCATTCCCCTTCCTCGCGCTGCTTCTCTCCCACGCGCAGACGCTCAAGCTCCCCGCCATGGCTACCGCTGTTCGACGCTCCTGTCCTCCCAGCGCCGTGGATCGAAGTCTGGAGCCCGCCGCCGTCTTCTACGTCTTCCTCGCCCATCAATCGCCGGACCCTCGTGACGCTTACATCAACTCCTCCTTCAAGCTCCGCCACCGCCATCGCCGCTCGATCCGCCGCCGTTCGACCCGCTCCGACGTCACCAAGTTGCTCCTCGTCACCGATGTGAGCACCACATGGTTTCCCTCTGTTTCGCCATCGATCTCGTCACCTAGCACTCATCTCGCGAGTTCCGGCTCGTCCGGCCCACCACGGCCGCGGGCTCATCGCTGTCGTGTCCCCTAGCTCCCTCTCGTCGATGCGTCGTGCTCCGGAGCTGCGAGATGCCGCCCTAGTCGCTCGGTTCGTCTAATCCGAGCCCATGGGCTCGAAGCCGATCCCGTCGAAGCGCCACCGCTATTGCCGCCGCCGGCGTCGCCGCTGCGTTTGGCCACCCCATCCAGGCCGCCTACGATGATGCACCGTGCAGCCCGCGCTCACCCGCTGCGTGCCTCCGCCTCACTGGGCGCGCTGGCCGTGGCCGCCATCGCCGCCCACGCTGCGACATCGGTGCTCGGCGCCGCCGACCGCCCCTCCTCGGCCATGGCCACGCCCGCACGCCCTCGCCCCCCATGCCTGCAGCCTCGCTGCTCGTTGCTTGCTTCTTGCCGTTAGAAGCTGCCGCTCTCGCCGATGCTCGCCGCTCCTATGCTACCGCTTCTTTGCCGTTGTTCGTAGATGATGTTAGCCACCGTTGTTGCTTAGTTGCCGCTGCACACGCAGCCATAGCCATGGCCAAGTGCGGATATGTGTGTGTGTGTGTCGTCGCCACACTCTGCTTGCTCCGCCACAAGAATCGAATGTTATTGTAGCAAGAGCTAGCTTTGCTACGCTTACCCTCGATTACCCCTCCGTAATGCAGCAAAACAACAACAAAATGACTTCTAATGTGGGTAAAGATAATACTCAGAGAAAGAACACTTGACAAACTCCGCTTTTATCCCATTGGTTCAAATTCAAAATATGTAACGATTAAATCCTATGAAGATCACAAAATCCTATGTTCATATATTTTAACAGCTTTCTAGAATTAACTTGAAGTGGCACTTATCAAACAATTTCGATCAAGCAACCGAACTCTAAAATGAATGTCAACGACATCACATGTAGATCACATAAAGATGATAAAATTTGGTAAAAGGCACTAATTTATAGGATGTACAAAACACTAGCTATAGCCTTTGGAAAACAGACTAAGTGATGCTCAAAAACTAATCAAATAATTAAACTAATTAAACATTAGTGATCTAATTAACTGGTTAGTTAATTAGCTAATTAATTAGTATGACAAGGGGGCCCACCCTTAATTAATACTAATTAGGTTAATTAAATTGTTTAATTAATATGTGTCATCACCGATGGGACCCATCGGTCAGTTGACCGACCAACCCCATTGATGGCCGACGTCTGCATGACATCATGCTGATGTCATAATTCCATTTTCGAACTAAATTAAATAATTAATTAAATTCTAGAAATTAATAAAATCTTTAGAAAATCATATCTTTTAACCCCTGTTGACTGCTGACGTCTGCACGAATCCGGATACGCAGCCCGTTCATCCGCCACACACCCCTAACATATCAAACTCGCAACTTTCCCCCTCCGGCTCCTTTGCCCGAAAACACGAAACACCGGGGATATTTTCCCGGATGTTTCCCCCCTTAACCGGTACCACCTCATACCACGTTAGGGCACGCCTAGCATCGTTACTTGTCTTGTCATGCATCGATATGCATCTGTTTACATGGTATTCATTGTTTCTTCCCCCTCTTCTCTCCGGTAGACTACGAGACCGACGCTGCTGCCCAGTTCGACTACGGAGTTGACGACCCTCTCTCTTGCGAGCAACCAGCAAGCCCCCCCCCTCTTGATCACCAGATATCGCCTATTCTACTCTATACTGCTTGCATTAGAGTAGTGTAGCATGTTACTGCTTTCCGTTATACCTATCCTGATGCATAGCCTGTCCTTGCTACTCTCATTGTTACCTTTACCGCAATCCTACCCGCATAGTATAGGATGCTAGTATTCCATCTGTGGCCCTACATTCTTGTCCGTCTCACAGCTATATTATCGGGCCGTGATCACTCGGGAGGTGATCACGGGTATATACTTATACTTATACATGATACATGTGGTGACTAAAGTCGGGTCGGCTTATGGAGCACCCGCGAGTGATTCACGGATTGGGGGCTGAATGGACCTTTGTCCCGACGGCCCTCTGGATGGATCTTTGTGGCGGAGCGGCAGGGCAGGTTGAGACCGCCTAGGAGAGAGGTGGGCCTGGCCCTGTTCGGCGTTCGCGGATACTTAACACGCTTAACGAGATCTTGGTATTTGATCTGAGTTGGCTACGGGCCTATACGCACTAACCAACTCGTGGGAAAGATATGGGCACTTTCGGCGTCGTGGTATCACCGGCACTTCGTGACGCCGTGGCGGCGCGCGCTACCGAATTGGATCGAACGCCACTAGGCTAGGTCTGCTTTGCAGCCCTCAACGCGTCTTGTGTGTTTAGGTGATGGGCCCACCCTGGGCGCCTAGGTTTAGACCGCGTCTTGACCTCTCTGTTGAGCCTAGGTGGGGCTGCGACATGTTGATCTTCCGCGCCGGCATGACCCAGAAAGTGTGTCCGCCAAATGGGATCAAGCGTGTTGGGTTATGTGGTGCACCTGCCGGGAAGTTAATCTATTCAATAGTCGTGATCTTCGTAGCAGGGACGACTTGGAGTTGTACCTTGACCTTATGACAACTAGAACCGGATACTTAATAAAACACACCCTTCCAAGTGCGGATACAACCGTGGTCGCTCTCTCTCGTGGCAACGAGGAGGGATCGCCGTTAGGATTATTTCTATGTGATGTTACTTGGAGGACCTCAACCTACCCTCTTCTACATTGCAAGACGAAGGTGACCGTGCGTAGTCTTTGATAACACTAGCTATCCCCTCTTATCCTCGGCACTCTGCAGCTCAGTCCACCGATATGGCCCTTTACACATATATCCATGCATATGTAGTGTAGCTCTTTGCTTAAGTAGTACTTTGGATGAGTACTCACGGTTGCATTGTTTCCCCTTTTCCCCTATCTCTACTCGATTGCTGCAACTGCATAATGGAGCCCAGAGCCGACGCCACCGCCGATGACGACTACTACTGGAGGCGCCTACTACTACGTGCAGCCCACCGACGACGACCAGAGTAGCTAGGAGGATCCCATGCAGGAGGCCTGCGCCTCTTCGATCAGATCGTAGTTTGTGCTAGCCTTCTTAAGGCAAACTTGTTTAACTTATGTCCGTACTCAGATATTGTTGCTTCCACGACTTCGCCTATGATCGAGCACTTGTATTCGAGCCCTCGAGGCCCCTGGCTTGTATTATGATGCTTGTATGATTTATTTTATTTGTAGAGTTGTGTTGTGATATCTTCCCGTGAGTCCCTGATCTTGTTCGTACACATTTGCGTGCATGATTAGTGTACGATTGAATCGGGGGCGTCACAAGTTGGTATCAGAGCCGACTGCCTGTACGAATCCCCCTTTCCAACTCCTTGGCCGAAGTTGAGTCTAGTCAATACAAAACTTTTACTAACTTGGCTGTGTGCCTTACGGGCCCACGTCGCCATCGGGTGGTACTAGGATCTTTTACTCCTCGACCTTTACTCTGGGGCTCTGATCTCTCTTCTATTCGGGTTAAATGATTTTGCTAAAAACAAAACTAACTTTAGGTTCTCGAAAATACTTTCTCCGGAGAGGCCCTTCATCCGATGATCACCGATCGCACTGTAAGATTTCGAGATACTCTTTGATACTCTCTCGAGACTTTGTGCCCATCACTTTTGCTATTCCCGACCACCGATAAATCCGTATGGATAACTACTTACACTTGCCATTCATACGATCATCCCCCATTGATCTTGTTATTACAAGATACCTTGAAGTTTTCTCTATTGTTCCGAGAATACTTTGTGCCTACTACCTAGCAGTTCTTTGCCACATGAATACCCCTTCAAATAAATCCTCGCACTTGTCGAGTATCCGCTCATCCCCAGTTGTTCATGTGTTTCACAAAAGTCTTCAAAATAATATTCGATCTTCCGAAAATCCTTTGGGGCCTTTGGCTCTTGAAATTCTTGCTTGCTTGCATTATGGTTAATCCCATAAGTCTCGTAGTCATATTGACATTCCTTGTCATTATCATTTTGAGTCTGTTGACTCAATATGTTTGCGAATACACGCAATCATCATTGATCCTTATAAATTACTTTTCCGGCTGAGCTGCCATTCTTTTAACTGGAATTGGTTCTCGACCAATCCAATTGTCTTTGATTGTACCCTAAGGCTATTCAACTTATCCACCCCTAATCAGAGCATTGCTTCTGATCCCTTGATTTGGAAATCATAATTCCTTTGCATTTGACAATTGAGTTAGTCGGTTGTTTCTATAATCTGCTTCCTCTAGTTGAGTACCGATGCTCACGCCGATCCTTGTGGACCACCGATCCTTTGTTGGATTTTATCCGACAACGCCTTCATATTCAATAACCTTGTGAGCCTTTTCTCGGATACATAATGCCTTTGGTAAATTGTATCGCTCGCTTTCTCAACCATGCTCGCCTTGAGCTTGATTTAATTACTTCTAAAGATTCTCGTATATGATTCTAAGATGCCCCGATGGGTTGAACCTATGCCTTCCTTAATATGTGTGAACTCGAAAGTTTTCACGAGTCATACTCTTCTGGTATTTTGCCAGATAAAATTTCAACGCTATAACTTCATCGAAAGCGAGAAGTGAATGAAAGGGTATGCATTGGAGAAGTGGGAGTCGACCTTGAACTTTGTGTTCATGCCCATGGACGCGATGTATATCCTATCATGGAAGCTTCTTGTAACAATAACTATTTCCTTGATAACTAACATATGGTATCTGTGAATTGATCCCTTGCAACCGTGGATCCGACCATGATTGTTCTTCTTTGATCTCATTTCTCGGACAAGTTAAAACAATTGTCTCCTATGGATCATTACACCGGTCCAACCTTTACTTTGATCTTGTGTCGAGTATTACCCCCCTGGTATCTCTAGATTATCTTGGAACTGCATAACTTCTTATGAGTTCTTCATCAAGTGCTACCTTCCCACTGATTCCAATTTTTCACGGGCTCTGAGTTAATAAACACTCTAAGACACCGATAACTGAACCGAGTCCGCACTACGGTTCAACAACTCTTCAAGAAGCTTCTATAAGTACGAAGTTTGTACCCGATCACGCCATTCCTAGCCTGTTTGGCTATATCATTGTCGTGATGATTTTAATCGTGCTACCGGTCCTTCTTCTCGGAGCACAATTTTCGACGATGAACTAACCTTACGCCGATCCTCATCGTCATATCATTTCGCCTTGAACAACAAGCTTGGTTTCGAGTTTGTGTCGCACCCTTGGTTCCAATAACCTTTTCACTTCATCATTACTTTGACTTGATGTCGTCGCCGACCGATTACATCTTCATGAACTCTCGCGACAAAGGTGTCGTGATCATCAACATTCTGAGCTCATCCAGGATATCAATTGGATTCATGATGAGAAATACCATCCTTGCCCTCGATGAATTGTATTATCATCGACCACTTTATGCCTTCCCACCAACACAAGCTTGTTCATGTTTGGTGTTATACCTTGAGTTCCTTGCTATCCAGCAATTGTTCTTCTTTACCTTGGAGTATTACCATCCTTTATGTCAAGAATGTTCTGAGATTTGTTCCACCTCTTGAGAATTCTTGACATAGAAATACTTCTCACCGTCACCATTCTTTATTGGTCCCCGTGTTAATTCCAACAAGTGCACGGTGTTGTTTGGATTCTTTCCTTCTAGCAACCCTATTTTTTTGAAGTTAATGGTCGAAAGTTCACTCTTAGGCTATTGATTATTGAATCACCATTCTGACATTGGTCGTGCAACCCAACCCATATTTCGGGCGCACCTTTCAACCAATGTTTAATTGTGTATGTTTTCCTCGAGCATACTTCCTTATATCATTTGATCTGACAAATGTTATCTCCTTGTTCACTTAATTGTGGAAATCCATCTTTTGGAATCTCGGTGAATTGCCGTTGAGTTCACCAGACACCTCCTTGTCCTCTCCTTGGGTTAATGATGGACTCTTGTTAACGGAAATCACTTCATAGTTCATTTCCCCGAGAATCTTACAATGTCATCTCGTCAATTTGCATTGCACCTTTTCTTCTCAGGTATCCTAAGTCTGAGGTATCTTGACACCAATCGGATCTGAATCTCGGTCAGATATGATGGTTGGGACAACTTTCCAAGAGTTATGATGTTGATCCTTTGGTGACCCGGTAACATGATGTCATGCCTAGCACCCCCCCCCCCCCGGCTGGAGGACCTATCATTATAGATTACTTTTCAGCAAGGTTATCCATTCATCCATGAGGAAATTGTAAGACTTATTCTACAAGTTATTCTGATGGATCCTTCGTGTTTCAAAGTCTGATCTTCACCAAGACCATGTCAATGCTATCTCGAAGCATGTCAATGGTACTCCGATTTACAACAGGAACATTTGAAGCACGATGCTAGATTTTATTTATCATTTATCCAAACACCGTTGTATGGGTAATATCATGAGATTCCTCCCCCCTTACCTAAATGGTTTTCTACTTTATATCCTGTCATGGATATCTTGCTCGCTTGTCCTTGGGAAGGATATACCCTTGAAATATGTGTTTAAACATATTTTCCTTTCCATTGTTCTGTTTAATCTGATGATCATATTTTCCTTCCATTGGTTTGTTTAAACCTTTTCTATGATCTATATGATATAAGCAGTAATAATCCACTGCTTGTGCAAACACCTCGATGTACAACTCTGTCTGTAAGACCTTGTTACTATTGTTGATGACATTCCGGTAACCACCGATGGACGGGAACCTATGTTGTTACGCCTCGTTTCAACGAGCAGGAAAATGGTTCCCTTTGTCCCTCGCCCTTGGTACCGATGTTGTTGCCGACATAACCGACAGACTATCCTCCGACATGCCTGGCTTACATGATCGTACAAGATATCATCGACCTTCCTACCTTTAACACATGGTGGGCCCATAATCTACAGTTCCACATGATCGAAACCTGACTCTCCTGTACACCCCCTGTTCCCAAAGTTATTCCTCACTCATGGCCCCGTATGTAATTCACGGGCCACCTGCCTAGTGATTTATTCTGCTATCAGATGCAATGCTAATTCCCATTGCTCTAAACCCCTTTTACACTTCGTTTCACGCAACAAACGATTGCCTATGCGCTAGAAACTTCCATTTTGCACCCTCTTACTCTGCTCTCGATATTTTCTTAAGTTTCAATTCGAGAGATACTTTCCACCACCTTTCCTGTTGTTATCTACCAGGTAGTCAACCTTGTAGAGGTCCGTTCTTCCAGAATAACCACCCTTTATTTTTTTTCGTAAGTACGAAGGAAATTCCCGAAGACAGGATGACGACTTCATCATGATGATCTGAAGCAGAGAAATGAAGACATCAATGTAATGGATCGACCTCTTTGAGAAGAGCCACTAAGACCGAGAAGACTCATCAGAATTTTCCCCTTAGTCCCCCTCTTAAATCTCGAGACGGGATTTCTTGTAGTGGAGGAGATTTGTGACGCCCGGATAATTAGGCTACAGTAAACCTCTGTTCATGATGCCACTGAAGGAAATATGCCCTAGAGGCAATAATAAAGTTATTATTTATTTCCTTATATCATGATAAATGTTTATTATTCATGCTAGAATTGTATTAACCGGAAACATAATACATGTGTGAATATATAGACAAACAGTATGTCACTAGTATGCCTCTACTTGACTAGCTTGTTAATCAAAGATGGTTATGTTTCCTAACCATGAACAAGGAGTTGTTATTTGATTAACAAGGTCACATCATTAGTTGAATGATCTGATTGACATGACCCATTCCGTTAGCTTAACACTTGATCGCTTAGTATGTTAATGCTTTCTTCATGACCCATACATGTTCCTATAACTATGAGATTATGCAACTCCGCTTACGGAGGAACACTTTGGTACTACCAAACGTCACAACGAATCGGGTGATTATAAAGGAGTACTACAGGTGTCTCCAAAGGTACTTGTTGGGTTGGCGATTTCGAGATTAGGTTTTGTCACTCCGATTGTCGGAGAGGTATCTCTAGGCCTTCTCGGTAATACACATCACTTAAGCCTTGCAAGCATTACAAACTAATGAGTTAGTTGTGAGATGATGTATTACGGAACGAGTAAAGAGACTTACGTGTAACGAGATTGAACTAGGTATTGGATACCGACGATCGAATCTCGGGTAAGTAACATACCGATGACAAAGGAACAACGATGTCGTTATGCGGTTTGACCGATAAAGATCTTCGAGAATATGTAGGAACCAATATGGGCATCCAGGTTCCGCTATTGGTTATTGACCGAGAATGGTTCTAGGTCATGTCTACATAGTTCTCGAACCCGTAGGGTCCGCACGCTTAACGCTTCGATGACAGCTCATTATGAGTTTATAAGTATTGATGCACGAAGTTTGTTCGAGTCCGGATGTGATCACGGACATGACGAGGAGTCTCAAATGGTCGAGACATAAAGATTGATATATTGGAAGCCTATGTTTGACTTGGAAGGGTTCCGAGTGAAAACAGAAGTTACGGAACACCGGGGTTACGGAACCCCGGGGGTATATGGGCCTTCATGGGCCACAAGGAGAAGAGGAAGGGCCGGCCGGGTGGGCTGCGCCCCCTCCCCTCTAGTCCGAATAGGACAAGGAGAGGGCGGCGCCCCTTCCCTCTTCCCCTCCCCAATCCTACTCCAACTAGGACAGGGGAGTCCTACTCCGGTGGGAGTAGGATTCCTCAGCGCGCCTCCCAAGGCTGGCCGCACCCCCTTGGCTCCTTTATATATACTGAGGCAGGGGCACCCCATGACACACAAGTTGATCTACGGATCTTTCCTTAGCCGTGTCGGTGCCCCTTCCACCATATTCCACTTGGTCATATCGTCATGAGCTTAGGCGAAGCCTGCGCCGAGAAGTCATATCGTCATGAGCTTAGGCGAAGCCCTGCGTCGGTGGAGCATCAACATCGCCACCACACCGTCGTCTTGACGGAACTCATCCCCGACACTTTGCCGGATCGGAGTCCGGGGTCGCCATCGAGCTGAACGTGTGCGTAACTTCGGAGGTGCCGTGCGTTCGGTGCTTGGATCGGTCGGATCGTGAAGACGTCGACTACATCAACCGCGTTGTTATAACGCTTCGCTTTCGGTCTCACGAGTACGTGGACGGACACTCTTCCCTCTCGTTGCTATGCCATCACCATGGTCTTGCGTGATCGTAGGAAAATTTTTGAAATTACTACGCTCCCAACAAAGGGCATCCGAGCCTGGTTTTATGCGTTGATGTCATATGCACGAGTAGAACACAAGTGAGTTGTGGGCGATACAAGTCATACTACCTACCAAATGTCATACTTTGGTTCAGCGGTATTGTGAGATGAAGCGGCCGGACCGACATTACAGCAGACGCTTACGCGAGACTGGTTTCACCGCCCGAGCACTCGTTGCTTAAAGGTGACCGGCGGTGTCTGCTCTCTCACTTTAGTTGAATCGAGTGTGGCTACGCCCGGTCCTTGAGAAGGTTAAACGGAGTCTATTTGACGAAGTATCGTTGTGGTTTTGATGCGTGGTAAGAACGGTTCTTGCTCAGCCCGTAGCAGCCACGTAAAACTTGCAACAACAAAGTAGAGGACGCCTAACTTGTTTTTGCAGGGGCATGATGTGATGTGATGTGGTCAAGACGTGATGCTATATTGTATGAGATGATCATGTTTTGTAACCGAGTTATCGGCAATCGGCAGGAGCCATATGGTTGTCGCTTATTGTATGAAATGCAACGCCATGTAATTGCTTTTCTTTATCACTAAGGAGTAGCGATAGTCGTAGAAGCAATAGTTGGCGAGACGACAACGATGCTACGATGGAGATCAAGGTGTCGCGCGGTGACGATGGTGATCATGACGGTGCTTCAGCGATGGAGATCACAAGCACAAGATGATGATGACCATATCATATCACTTATATTGATTGCATGTGATGTTTATCCTTTATGCATCTTATCTTGCTTTGTTTGACGGTAGCATTATAAGATGATCTCTCACTAAAATTATCAAGAAGTGTTCTCCCGAGTATGCACCGCTGCCAAAGTTCGTAGTACCCGGACACCACGTAATGATCGGGTGTGATAAGTTCTATGTCCATCTACAACGGGTGCAAAACAGTTGCACACGCGAATACTCGAGTTAAACTTGACGAGCCTAGCATATAACAGATATGGCCTCGAACACGGAGACCGAAGGTCGAACGTGAATCATATAGTAGATATGATCAACATAGTGATGTTCACCATTGAAACTACTCCGCCTCACGTGATGATCGGACATGGTTTAGTTGATTTGGATCACGTAATCACTTAGATGACTAGAGAGATGTCTGCCTAAGTGGGAGTTTTTAATATGATTAATTGAACTTAAATTTATCATGAACTTAGTACCGATAGTATTTTGCTTGTCTATGTTTATTTGTAGATAGATGGCTCGTCTTTGTTGTTCCGTTGAATTTTAATGCGTTCCTTGAGAAAGCAAAGTTGAAAGATGATGGTAGCAATTACACGGATCGGGTCCGTATTTGAGGATTATCCTCATTGCTGCACGTAAAAATTACGCCCCGAAGCACCGCTGGGTGACAGTTCTGCTGCGGATCTTGAGCGAAGTTGTGAACGTCTGGCAAAGCAAAGCGATGACTACTCAATAGTTCAAGTGCCATGCTTTACGGCTTAGAACCGGGTCTTCAACGACGTTTTGAACGTCATGGAGCATATGAGATGTTCCAGAGTTGAAGTTAATATTTCAAGCAAATGCCCGGATTGAGAGATATGAAGTCTCCAATAAGTTCTATAGCTGCAAGATGGAGGAGAATAGTTACACAAGTGAGCACATACTCAAAATGTCAGGTATAACAATCACTTAATTCAGCTGGGAGTTAATCTTCCGGATGATAGTGTCATTGATGTAATTCTCCAATCACGCCACCAAGCTACAAGAGCTTCGTGATGAACTATAATATGCAAGGGATGACTAAGACAATTCTCGAGCTCTTCGCGATGCTAAAAGCATGGAGGTAGAAATCAAGAAAGAGCATCAAGTGTTGATGGTCAACAAGACCACTAGTTTCAAGAAAAGGGCAAAGGGAAGAAGAAGGAAACTTCAAAAGAACAGCAAGAAAGTTGTCGATCAAGAGAAGAAACCCAAGTCTGGACCTAAGCCTGAAATCGAGTGTTTTCTTTAAAGCGCATCGGACATCGAAGCGGAACTGCCCCAAGTATTTGGCGGATAAAAGGATGGCAAGGTGAACAAAGGTATATGTGATATACATGTTATTGATGTGTACCTTACTAGAGCTCGTAGTAGCACTGGTATTTGATATCGGTTCATTGCTAATATTTGCAACTCAAAGCAGGACTACTGGAATAGACGAGCATCGGCAAAGGACGAGGTGACGATCGCGTGGGAAATGGTTCCAAAGTCAATGTGATCGCGGTCGGCACGCTACCTCTACATCTACCTTCGAGATTAGTTTTAGACCTAAATAATTGTTATTTGGTGCCAGTTGAGCATGAACATTATATCTGGATCTTGTTTAATGCGAGACGGTTATTCATTTAAATCGAGAGAATAATGGTTGTTCTATTTATATGAGTAATATCTTTTATGGTCATGCACCCTTGAAGAATGGTCTATTCTTGTTGAATCTCGACAGAGTGATACACATATTCATAATGTTGAAGCCAAAAGATGCAGAGTTGATAATGATAGTGCAACTTATTTGTGGCAATTGCCGTTTAGGTCATATCGGTGTAAAACGCATGAAGAAACTCCATCTTGATGGGCTTCGAATCACTTGATTATGAATCACTTGGTACTTGCGAACCGTGCCTCATGGGCAAGATGACCAAAACGCCGTTCTCCTAACTATGGAGCGAGCAACTGATTTGTTGGAAATCATACATACCGATGTTTGTGGTCCAATGAATGTTGAGGCACGCCATGGTATCGTTATTTTCTCACCTTCACAGATGATTTGAGCAGATATGGATATATCTACTTAATGAAACACAAATCTGAAACATTTGAAAAGTTCAAAGAATTTCAGAGTGAAGTGGAAAATCATCGTAACAAGAAAATAAAGTTTCTACGATCTGATCGTGGAGGAGAATATTTGAGTTACGAGTTTGGTTTACATTTGAAACAATGTGGAATAGTTTCAAGAACTCACGCCACCCGAACACCACGGAGAAATGGTGTGTCCGAACGTCGAATCGTACTTTACTAGATATGGTGCGATCTATGATGTCTATTTCCGATTTACCGCTATCGCTTTTGGGGTTATGCTTTAGAGACGGCGCATTCACGTTGAATAGGACACCGTCAAAATCCGTTGAGACGACGCCTTATGAACTGTGGTTTGGCAAGAAACCAAAGTTGTCGTTTCTTAAAGTTTGGGGCTGCGATGCTTATGTAAAGAAACTTCAACCGATAAGCTCGAACCCAAATCGGAAAAATGTGTCTTCATAGGATACCCAAAGGAGATCATTGGGTACACCTTCTATCACAGATCTGAAGGCAAGATTTTCGTTGCTAAATTCGGGTCCTTTCTAGAGAAGGAGTTTCTCTCGAAAGAAGTGAGTGGGAGGAAAGTAGAACTTGATGAGATAATCAGATCTGCTCCCTTATTGGAAAGTAGTTCATCACAAGAAATGGTTCTGTGACAACTACACCAATTAGTGAGGAAACTAATGATGATGATCATGAAGCTTGAGATCAAGTTACTCTTGAACCTCGTGGGTCAACCAGAGTAAAATACGCACTGAGTGGTACGGTAATCTTATTACGAAGTCATGTTACTTGACCATGGCGAACCTACAAACTATGAAGAAGCGATGGTGAGCCCAGATTCGCAAAATGGTGGAAGCCATGAAATCGAGATGGGATCCATGTATGAGAACAAAGTATGGACTTTGGTTGACTTGCCCGATGATCGGCAAGCCATTGAAAATAAATGGATCTTTAATAAGAAGACCGACGCCGATGGTAATGTAACTGTCTACAAAGCTCGACTTGTTGCGAAAGGTTTTCGACAAGTTCAAGGGGTTGACTACGATGAGACTTTCTCACCAGTAGCGATGCTTAAGTCTGTCCGAATCATGTTAGCAATTGCCGATTTTATGATTATGAAATTTGGCAAATGGATGTAAAACTGCATTCTTGAATGGATTTCTAGAAGAAGAGTTGTATATGATGCAACCAGAAGGTTTTGTCGATCCAAAATGTGCTAACAAAGTGTGCAAGCTCCAATGATCAATTTATGGTGCAGTGCAAGCCTCTCGGAGTTGGAATAAACGCTTTGATAGTGTGATCAAAGCATATGGGTTTGTATGCACTTTTGGAGAAGCTTGTATTTACAAGAAAGTGAGTGGGAGCTCAGAGCATTTCTAATATTATATGTGGACGACATATTATTGATTGGAAATGATATAGAATTTCTGGATAGCATAAAAGGATACTTGAATAAAAGTTTTTCAATGAAAGACCTCGGTGAAGCTGCTTACATATTGGGCATCAAGATCTATAGAGATAGATCAAGACGCTTAATTGGACTTTCACAAAGCACATACCATGATAAAGTTTTGAAAAAGTTCAAAATGGATCGAGCAAAGAAAGGTTTTTACCGTGTTACAAGGTGTAAGATTGAGTCGGACTCAAATGCCCGACCACAATGAGAAGATAGAGAGAAATGAAAGATGTTCCTATGCTTCAGCCATAGGCTCTATCATGTATGCAATGCTGTGTACCAGACTGACGATGCTTAGCTGTAAGCTTGGCAGAAGGTACCAAAGTAATCCAGAGTGGATCATCGGACAGCGGTCAAGAACATCCCGAAATACCGAAAAGGACTAAGGATATGTTTCTCGATATGGAGGTGACAAAGAGCTAGTCGTAAATGGTTACGCCGATGCAAGCTTTGACACCGATCCGACGATTCTAAATCGCAAACCGGATACGTGTTTTTATTAAACGGTGGAGCTGCCGGTTGGTGCGTTCTAAACAAAGCGTCGTGGCGGGATCTACATGTGAAGCGGAGTACATAGCTGCTTCGAGAATCAGCGAATGAAGGAGTCTGGATGAAAGAGTTCATTTCGATCTAGGTGTCATACCTAGTGCATCGGGACCGATGAAGATCTTCTGTGACAATATCGGTGCAATTGCCTTGGCAAAGGAATCCAGATTTCACAAGAGGACCAAGCATATCAAGAGACGCTTCAATTCCATTCGGGACCAAGTCCAAGTGGGAGACATAGAGATTTGCAAAATACATACGGATCTGAATGTTGCGCACCGTTGACTAAGCCTCTTCCACAAGCAAAACATGATCAGCACCAAGACTCCATGGGTGTAAGGATCATTACTTTGTAATCTAGATTATTGACTCTAGTGCAAGTGGGAGATCAAGGAAATATGCCCTAGAGGCAATAATAAAGTTATTATTTATTTCCTTATATCATGATAAATGTTTATTATTCATGCTAGAATTGTATTAACCGGAAACATAATACATGTGTGAATATATAGACAAACAAGATGTCACTAGTATGCCTCTACTTGACTAGCTTGTTAATCAAAGATGGTTATGTTTCCTAACCATGAACAAGGAGTTGTTATTTGATTAACAAGGTCACATCATTAGTTGAATGATCGATTGACATGACCCATTCCGTTAGCTTAACACTTGATCGTTTAGTATGTTAATGCTTTCTTCATGACCCATACATGTTCCTATAACTATGAGATTATGCAACTCCGTTTACGGAGGAACACTTTGGTACTACCAAACGTCACAACGAATCGGGTGATTATAAAGGAGTACTACAGTGTCTCCAAAGGTACTTGTTGGGTTGGCGATTTGAGATTAGGTTTTGTCACTCCGATTGTCGGAGAGGTATCTCTAGGCCTTCTCGGTAATACACATCACTTAAGCCTTGCAAGCATTACAAACTAATGAGTTAGTTGTGAGATGATGTATTACGGAACGAGTAAAGAGACTTACGTAACGAGATTGAACTAGGTATTGGATACCGACGATCGAATCTCGGGTAAGTAACATACCGATGACAAAGGAACAACGTATGTCGTTATGCGGTTTGACCGATAAAGATATTCGAGAATATGTAGGAACCAATATGGGCATCCAGGTTCCGCTATTGGTTATTGACCGAGAATGGTTCTAGGTCATGTCTACATAGTTCTCGAACCCGTAGGGTCCGCACGCTTAACGCTTCGATGACAGTTCATTATGAGTTTATAAGTATTGATGCACCAAGTTTGTTCGAGTCCGGATGTGATCACGGACATGACGAGGAGTCTCGAAATGGTCGAGACATAAAGATTGATATATTGGAAGCCTATGTTTGGACTTCGAAGGGTTCCGAGTGAAAACAGAAGTTATCGAACACCGGGGTTACTGAACCCCGGGGTATATGGGCCTTCATGGGCCACAAGGGAGAAGAGGAAGGGCCGGCCGGGTGGGCTGCGCCCCCCTCCCCTCTAGTCCGAATAGGACAGGAGAGGGGCGGCGCCTTCCCTCTTTCCCTCCCCAATCCTACTCCAACTAGGACAGGGGGAGTCCTACTCTGGTGGGAGTAGGACTCCTCGGCAGCGCCTCCCAAGGCTGGCCGCACCCCCTTGGCTCCTTTATATACGAGGCGGGGGCACCCCATGACACACAAGTTGATCTACGGATCTTTCCTTAGCCGTGTCGGTGCCCCTTCCACCATATTCCACTTCGTCATATCGTCATGAGCTTAGGCGAAGCCTGCTTGCGGAGAAGTCATATCGTCGCGAGCTTAGGCGAAGCCCTGCGTCGTGGAGCATCAACATCGTCACCACACCGTCGTCTTGACGAACTCATCCCGACACTTTGCTTTCGAGTCCGGGATCGCCATCGAGCTGAACGTGTGCGTAACTTCGGAGGTGCCGTCGCGTTCGGTGCTTGGATCGGTCGGATCGTGAAGACGTCACGACTACATCAACAGCGTTGTTATAACGCTTCGCTTTCGGTCTCACGAGGGCGTGGGCGGACACTCTTCCCTCTCGTTGCTATGCCATCACCATGGTCTTGCGTGATCGTAGGAAATTTTTTGAAATTACTACGTTCCCCAACAGCCACATCATCATAATTAAATCTTTGCTAATCATCACGTTTTCCCAAACCGACCTCAAATTCAAATTCCAAAAACAAGTCAAATTATTATTTCTTCAAACTGGCTAGGGAAAATGTTCGATGGGTTGAAAATATTCCCTAACTATTTATCATGTAGGAGCCAACCTCTTTTGAATAATTACAGTGGTCCTAACCTTTTTTAAAACTAAATCATTAATATTTATGTGACCCTTTTTCTTTTAAACAAATAGTTAAATTATTCAAGATAATTTGGAACTTTGTGTTCTGCTACAAAACCTTACCTAGTATTTATGTGCTAAGTGGCACATTTAACTATACTCATTTATTAGTTCAACAAAAATACAAAACTGTAAGGAAAAGCAAAACAGAAAAATAAATATAGAAAAAAAGGGAAAAGGCCTATCGACTACTGTGCATGTGAGCCCACTAGCTATTGTGCCTAGCCCAGCCTGGGCCCACCTCTCCTCCGCTACAAGGAGGCAGAGGCGTGAGGCCATCCACCATGGCCACCGCCACGCTTGCTGTCCATCCATGCCCTCCACGGAGGTTAAGAGCATCGCCCCGCACTCTCCCGAAAAACCTAGCCCCATTCCCCTTCCTCGCGCGCTTCTCTCCCACGCCAGACGCTCAAGCTCCCGCCATGGCCACCGCTGTCGTTCGACGCTCCTGTCCTCCCCGCGTGGGGATCGAGTCTGGAGCCCCGCCGTCGTCTTCTACGCCTTCCTCGCCCATCAATCAAGCGGACCCCACCGACGCTTACATCAACTCCTTCTTCAAGCTCCGCCACCGCCATCGTCGCTTGATCCGCCGCCGTTCGACCCGCTCCGACGTCACCAAGTTGCTCGCCACCGATGTGAGCACCACATGGTTTCCCCTCTGTTTCGCCATCGATCTCGCCACCTAGCACTCATCCTCGCGAGTTCGGCTCGTCCGTCCCACCACGGCCGCGGGCTCATCGCTGCCGTGTCCCCTAGCTCCTCTCGCGATGCGTGCGTGCTCCGGAGCTGCGCGATGCCGCCTAGTCGCTTCGGTTCGTTTAATCCGAGCCCATGGGCTCGAAGCCGATCCGCCGAGCGCCACCGCTATTGCCGCTTCGGCCGTCGGCGTCGTCGTCGTTCTTAGCCACCCCATCCAGCGGCGCCACTGGTGATGCACCGTGCAGCCCGCGCTCACCGTTGCCGTGCCTCCGCCTCACTGGACGCGTTGGCGTGGCGCCATCGCCGTCCACGCTTGCGCGACTCTTGTGCTGGCCGCCGACCGCCCCTCCCTCGGCCATGGCCACGCCCTGCGTCCTCGTCCCCATGCCCGCAATCTGCTCGTTGCTTGCTTCTTGCCAGCAGTAGCCGCCGCTCGCCGCCGATGCTCGCCGCTGCTATGCTACTGCTGCTGTCGTTGTTCTGTAGATGATGTTAGCCACCGTTGTTGCTTAGTTGCCGCTGCCACTGCAGGCCATAGCCATGGCCAAGTGCGGATATGTGTGTGGTGTGTGCGTACGCCACACTCTGCTGCTCCGCTACAGTAACTAAATGTTACTGTAGCAGTAGCTAGCTTTGCTACGTTTACACTGATTACCCCTCTGTAATGCAGCAAAACAACAACAAAATGACTTCTAATGTGGGTAAAGATAATACTCGTAGAAAGAACACTTGACAAACTCCGTTTTATCCCATTGGTTCAAATTCAAAATATGTAACGATTAAATCCTATGAAGATCACAAAATCCTATGTTCATATATTTTAACAGTTTCTAGAATTAACTTCAAGTGGCACTTTTCAAATACAATTTCGATCAAGCAACTGAACTCTAAAATGAATGTCAACGATACTGTCATGTAGATCACATAAAGATGATAAAATTTGGTAAAAGGCACTAATTTATAGGATGTACAAAACACTAGCTATAGCCTTTGGAAAACAGCTAAGTGATGCTCAAAAACTAATCAAATAATTAAACTAATTAAACATTAGTGATCTAATTAACCTGGTTAGTTAATTAGCTAATTAATTAGTATGACAGTGGTGCCCACCCCCTAATTAATACTAATTAGGTTAATTAAATTGTTTAATTAATATGTGTCACTGACCAGTGGGACCCACTGGTCAGGTTGATCATTCAACCCCTGTTGACTGCTGACGTCTGCATGACATCATGCTGATGTCATAATTCCATTTTCGAATTAAATTAAATAATTAATTAAATTCTAGAAATTAATAAAATCTTTAGAAAATCATATCTTTTAATCCGTAACTCGGATTAAATTATTTTCAACATGAAAGTTGCTCAGAACGGCGAGACGAATCCGGATACGCAGCCCGTTCATCCGCCACACACCCCTAACATATCAAACTCGCAACTTTCCCCTCTGCCTTCCTCTTAAAAACCACGAAACACCGGGATATTTTCCGGATGTTTCCCCTTAACCGTACCACCTCATACCACGTTAGGGCACGCCTAGCATCGTTATTTGTCTTGTCATGCATCGATATGCATCTGTTTACATGGTATTCATTGTTTCTTCCCCTCTTCTCTTG